>CM077229.1:2296269-2473769 GCA_039654775.1 Spinibarbus caldwelli | reverse complement strand
ATATATATATATATATATATATATATATATATATATATATAAATAAATATAAAGGTGGGGTGATTTTTACATTGGAGTTTGATCAATATCAATAGGAAAAATTATAAATATGTATAAAATATATTTATGTAAATAATAAAATGTATATTTAAAAGATATTATTATTATTATTATTGCTGTTATTGTTGTTGTTATTATTATTATTATTATTATTTTTATTATTATTATTATTATTATTATTATTATTATTAGTGCTAAATATATTAGTAATTTCAGGATTTTTTTTTCCCTTCCAGTCATTTGTGTTGAAAGGCATAATCAAAACCAAAATGTATATTTAAAAGAAAATATATTTAATGTCTGATAATATTATTAATAATAATAATAATAATAATTATTATTATTATTATTATTATTATTATTATTATTATTAGTGGTAAATATACTATTAGTAATTTCTGGAGATTTTTTTTTTTCCTTCCAGTCATTTGTGTTGAAAGGCATAATCAAAACCAAAATGTATATTTAAAAGAAAATATTTTTAATGTCTGATAATATTATTAATAATAATAATAATAATAATTATTATTATTATTATTTTTTTTTTTTTTTTTTTTTTTATTATTAGTGGTAAATATACTATTAGTAATTTCTGGAGATTTTTTTTCCTTCCAGTCATTTGTGTTGAAAGGCATAATCAAAACCAAAATGTATATTTAAAAGAAAATATTTTTAATGTCTGATAATAATAATTATTATTATTATTATTATTATTATTATTATTATTAGTGGTAAATATACTATTAGTAATTTCTGGAGATTTTTTTTTTCCTTCCAGTCATTTCTGTGTTGGAAAGGCATAATCAAAACGTGTTTTATCACAGAGATGTTGTTACTTTCCCCAGAGCTGAAATTGAGAATGACAGGATAAGTAGAAAAATAAAAATATCTGAAAAATATAATTTTGTTAATCTCTGGTTTGTTTGAATGCATTTTATTTGCTTCTGCTTCCTTTTTACGTTCCTTTTTATTTGCTTCTGCTCCCTTTTTATCTTTTTATGTGCATGAATTAGTGACCAGATGGGATTTTTACGGTCCTAAAAAACACTAGTGAATTTTTAAAGTTGGGATGGGAAAAGTCATGCACATCTAGTTTACATTGTAGACCTGAAATTGCTATTGAGTGCAATCTTTATATGAAGCAGTCACGACTGACTGAAGTGATTCATGGCGGAGTCTTGGAAATGTGTTGGTCATAAGGTTTGGGAGCCCTAAATAGGTTTTAACAAGTGCGTTGAACCTTTGCTCCCAGGTCTGCTAGATTTTGTAAGGTTTAAAGGCTTGCCGTCAGCTGAAGAATGGTTATCAGAGTCTGGAGGAAATGTGCCAGGAACCTTGTCCCGGTACTGTGACGTCTTGTTGTGAAATAAGATGATCCATTGCTGCCGTGGCTTGGGAAACTGTTGTGTGTGTGTGTGTGTGTATTGACAGGTTTCAGCTGTCTGATCTTGATGCAGACAGAAAGAGGAACCTTCAAATCTGTCAAAAATGGATGCTGCCAGGGCGGTGTCAGGTCTTCATGTTATTGATCTTCTACAGGCGAAGAGTGGAGTAGGCTGAGAACATTCTGTCTGTAGCAATCAGCTCGCGAATGAATGAAGTTGCTTGCTCTTGCCGCTGGAGGTCTGGATGTGGGCGTCTGAGCCCGTGTTTGATCCGACTGCGCGTTGGAGTTGCAGGTCGGGCCCTGACAAATGGATCCAGTCAGATTCAGAGCTGAAGATAGTGGTTCACACCTTTTGATGTTTAGAGCTAATCTATCTCATAAACCTCTTGGGGTTGAATTTCTACCACTGAAGTTTTCTATCACGAGGATGGAAGCATGCATGTGTTTCAATACATTTGCACCACCAAATCCGATCCGATGCTACTGAATGCTTCGGTTATGCATCTAAATGGTTAAACTTGTGCATATCGGCTGCCTGAATCATCCTAATACAGTCACCTGACCGGCAAGGCCATCAGCGACCGAATTTAGCTTGAGGCTGTTGAGCATAATGGATAGAATTAACATTTTCCTTTGTTTTTTCCCTCTAGGAAACAAAACAGTGAAACAACATGGCAGATCTTGACAAGTAAGTGCTTGTTTGCCTATTAAAGAGCTTTTATTTCTCACTCTGTCATCTCATTTCCCAGTTTGACAGCTTATTGTATTGGCGGCCCTTCACATTCCCAGCTTAAATCACTTTATGCCTGTTGTTTGTGTGCCCTCAAATGCCCTCACATGACCAGTGAACTCATCTAAACACTCTGTCCAATACTAACCTCTTTCCTCCGTGTTAGGGCCAGCAACACGTTGTCTGCATGCTTTCACGCTTTGTGTGGTATCCCAAGCATCTATGCTATGCCAAACGCGTGTTTGCAACTCTACAATCTGGGGTTATCTCACTCAACACTTCTGTGACACGAGCAATATACCTGTTGCTCACCACAGGAACTTCCTGTGTGCAGTAGATGTGATGGTATTTCACATGCCCCTGCATTTTTATTTCAGTCAAGATATGACCATTGGATGCGCTAAGTGCTTCAGATGCTGCCTAACTTTTAATGCTGATGATAAAAGCTTAAATGCATGATGATAAACATGAAAAGGTTGTTTTTTTTTGTTTGTTTTTTTTTTTATGGCAAACTCTTATCTTCAGAGAAAGAAATGCTGATTGCCCATGATATAACCTCTCTTAGTCACGTTAACATTGGTAGAATGGAAACATGAGACCTGCAAAGCTAGTTGGGTAAATGTTTAATCCCTCATTGTGTGTATATTTGCAGTAAAGACCAGACTGAAATGGACCCAGCAGATATGGAGGATGTTGAAGAGGTGGAGGAAGAGGAAACTGGGGAAGACAACAGTAAAGGTATGAACTTTGACTCTTTCATGCATTTTATCCCCTTCTCATTTCCTGTGTAAACAAGAGGTTGATCAGTATTGAATTTGTCAATACCAATAACTAAAATCATAAATTATGGCTGATAACCAATTAATTGCTGGTAATATGCTTGAACACTTTCCACTTAATGTAAAAGTGCTGAACTTTTATTACAAAATTAATATTAAAGGGATATTTCACCCAAAAATGAAAATTTGATGTTTATCTGCTTACCCCCAGGGCATCCAAGATGTAGGTGACTTTGTTTCTTCAGTAGAATACAAACGAAGATTTTTAACTCAAACTGTTGCAGTCTGTCAGTCCTATAATGCAAGTCGATGGGCACACAATCTTTGAGAGAAAAAAAACATGCACACACAAATCCAAATTAAACCTTGCGGCTCGTGACGATATATTGATGTCCTAAGACACGAAACGATCGGTTTGTGTGAGAAACTGAACAGTATTTATATCATTTTTTTACTTCTGATAAACCTCAATGATCGACTGTCACAACATCCGGTGTGTGATTCGTCAACATGTTCTGGCACATAGAGATGCCTCATTAGCGACGGTTTCTATGGGCCGCGATGCGTAAGGATCTGCGTATATATCTATATAAATATCTGTGTTCCAGAGCCGTTGACGCGTCACGCGCCGGATGTTGTGACTGAGCTCAGGATGGTTGGACATTGCAGTGTATCAGAGGTAAAAAATGATATAAATACTTTTCAGTTTCTCGCACAAACCGATCGTTTCGTGTCTTAGGACATCAATGTATCGTCACGAGCCGCAAGGTTTAATTTGGATTTGTGTGTGCATGTTTTTTTTTTTTGTTGTTTTTTTTCTTTCAAAGATTGTGTGCCCATCAACTTGCATTATAGGACTAACAGACTGCAACGGTTTGAGTTAAAAATCTTCGTTTGTGTTCTACTGAAGAAACAAAGTCACCTACATCTTGGATGCCCTGGGGGTAAGCAGATAAACATCAAATTTTCATTTTTGGGTGAACTATCCCTTTAATGACTGAACCATGACAATATTTTGTAATTAAAAAAAAAATTAGCTAAGCTTCATCACAACTTTATACTTTGTTGATTTTTTTTTTGTTTTTTTTTTTGTCGTATGAAATATTTAAATGTACAAGAAACGGTATAAGGAAAAGACAATCAACTCACCGTCACTTATGAATGTCTACTGTGCTCACGTTATAGATGTGTATATATTTTAGCTAGCTTTTTTTGTTTCTTTTGTGCATAACTGCTTTTTAGGAACATAGAAATGTTTGGAAAACTATAAAACAGTATCCTTCATTGGCAGTGCATTATGTATCACAGAGGAATTAAAAACTACTGCTGTTCATTTTTCATAAGTGATTAGTTTAGCAAAGCACCTATTTGTGCTGATTAATTGATGATAACGTCCTCTTGTGTAAACCACTGATTTTTTATTTTTTTTTATTATTTTTTTTTCACTTTGGCTATTTGCATTTCAAATCATCACAACCAGACCAGGTTTGTGTCATAAGTTGCAGTGACTTGATACTTGAAACCATACAGCTTAATTGAAAACATTTATAAAACCGCAGTGTTTCATCACCTAAGATGTTAAATGCTTAGTAGGTTGACGTGGAGTGATAGCTCGAATGCAAATTTCTTTCAGGTAGTTTTTTTGAAATGAACTGATTGGCTAAAATGAATCGGATTTCCCAACACTCACTCCATCAGTAAGTTTATAGTGTGTTTTTATTGTCTAGAGTCTCTTTGCTCTGGTTTTCATCACTAGGCTGCTGTGGAGGAAAACTAAATGCCGTCTGTCATGGATTCTTATTGCTGACACGCACGCTGACAGTCATTAGGAAAAGGCCATGCACACGTTTGCACTGGCACTTTTTCGTGTTGGGTAATGTGATATCAGTCCGTAACCTCAGTGACCTTAGCTGTGTTTAGCAGCTGGACCGAACCGTTGGGCAGGACCACGAGTATTAGAGGAATTCATATTAAATAATACAAGCGTTAGATGCACGCTCACTCTTTAAAGATAGCTTCAGTAGCGCTGACCTTGCCTTTGTTTGCTACTGTTTATTTTTAGGATGAAAAGAGCATTCACCCTTGGTGAAGAAGGTGCCCTAGATCTGAGAGACATATTATATGTTTGTTTTCCCTTTCGTAATATCTTCAGAGAATTTTGTTTTTAAGATTTTTTTTTTTTTTTTTTTGTAGATATTTTTTTTTTTTTCATTTATTTTATAATTACTTTTTTGTTTTAATACTGTCTTGCTTTAATTAAGATTTTATTTTCTTTTAGGTTTATTTTACTTTTTAGATTTACTCTCATTAGTTTCTTTTTTAGATTTTATCATTGATTTATCTTTAAGATTTATTACATTTTTGTAACTTTTATGTATTATGTTTTTTTTAGATGTTAATTTTAACTCATTTTACATTTTTAGATTTTTTTAAATAAAATTTATTATTATTATTAGATATTTCGTTTATTTTTTTTATTACTCAGCGCTTTGTTTTATTTTTAAATAGTTATATTGTATGTCTTTTACTTGTGTATGATGCATATTTGATATTGTATGTAAACAAAATTTGACTTAAAGTACTTTATTGTTAAGATTATATGGTTGATTGGATAATATAAATATCAGTCTCCGCCCTTCATCATTCTTCGTTTTTTCTGTGATGCTAAGTGTGATTTGTAATGGCTTCCTGCTGTGAGCGTCAGTTGACGGTTGTGTTCGCTGTGATTTTAGCACGTCAGCTGACGATGCAGATGATGCAGAACCCTCAGATTCTTGCGGCGCTGCAGGAGAGGTTGGACGGGCTCGTGGGATCTCCCTCAGGCTACATGGAAAGGTATGGGCCCACGCAGAGCACAACTTCAAATAGCTCCCTTGTTTCCCATTGACTGCATCTAATTTCCCTACTTTGCCAACACTGACTGAATTAAATGTTTCTAATTTTGGCCCAGTCCTGTTCCCCGATTCCTTTCTGCAAGGTGTCAACCAAATGCCAAACATCTCTTTTTACTCACTCCATGCAAAACGATGATCCTGAGTCATTCATGAATCATCAGCAGTGTGTCATTTGCACTGTGTGACGTTGTTTGTGGTGTCTGTGCAGCTTACCGAAGGTGGTGAAGAGACGTGTTAATGCCCTTAAGAACCTCCAGGTCAAATGCGCCCACATCGAAGCAAAGTTTTACGAAGAAGTGCACGAACTGGAGCGAAAATATGCCGCTTTGTATCAGCCTCTCTTTGACAAGGTGAGATCTGATGCATTTCCACTGCCCATCTCTCCTCCAAAATAAAAAAAAAAGTGGGTTTGTTTTTGGAAAAGGTGCTGTTTAAGACGAAACGACTTGTGTGCTACAGTACGTTAAAGCGGTTATATTGACCTGCTGCTTAAGCGTTTCCAACTGCAGCAAACACCAAGTGGTCAATCAAGGACACTAGAGACAAACAGCAGCCAGAGAGATGTCTTACAGAAAACAAAACCTGAGCTGTAGCTGTTTATCCTCTTTTGTAGCTTGCTCTCGCTCTCCTAGTGGGATAGTGATGTCTGAGAGGCTCAATTAAAAGTCTTACAGTAAAACTGTATTTTTGTGTCAGCATAAAGTCAATGTTGCGGTTTATTCTGGCCAAGAACCAAGAACACTTGGGCATTATTTTAATATCGTTGAGAGACTATTATAGTTTTTGTTAATATTCTGAATTCTTTTTTTTTTAATATATATTTTCTTCTGTTATTGTAGTTTTAGTAATTTTTTTTTTTTTGATCTAATATAACTGAACTTTAAAAAAAAAAAAAAAGTTTAATTTAATGTATTTTTTTTTCAATTAATTATATATACATATTTCTTTTTTTTTTTTAAATGTTTGTTTAATTAGAGTTAATTTTTATGAAGGGCCAGTAATATTAATTTGAGTTAATGTGTATTTTACTTTGTGATAGTAATTTTTTTTATTTTTCTGTTATGACAATAATCCTGCTTCAACATCAAGATTCAGCTGATTTACAGTCACGTGTATTTACTATTTAAGTAGTTGATTTAAATAGTTGAAATTACTATATTTAAATAGTTTAGTCTTGACTTCTAAAAATGCCTCAGATTAATGTTAAAAATTGTCTTTAGCGGAGTGATATCGTGAGAGCAGCATACGAACCCACAGATGAGGAGTGTGAGTGGAAACAAGATGAAGAGGAAGAGCTGACAGTAAGTAAGCAGGTACAGGTGATCCATACCTGCATGCTCTTCAAATACCACCTCATTTATATAATACTGTATAATATCCTGTGGTGTTCAGTTATAGCTTGACACTCAGTGTTGGTCTTTGTCTTCATCAGGAGGAAATGAAGGAAAAGGCCAAAGTGGAGGAAGAGAAGAAAGATGAGGAGAAGGAAGACCCTAAAGGAATCCCAGAATTCTGGCTCACTGTTTTCAAGAACGTCGACCTTCTCAGCGAAATGTTGCAGGTAGGGAGAAAACGGCCAAACGCTGACACACGAGGGAGTGATTGTGAGCGTAGTAGTGTTTAAAAGCAGGTCATGCATCATGGGTATTTACAGTGGGAGATTTCTCTTTGGAAAATGTCCTTGCTGCCATCTTGTGGTGCAAAAGTGCACCTTGCATCCTTTTTAGCTGAAGATACAGGCATCGTAAAGCTATTTGCATCTAACTTGAATTATGCAACTTTGTTCGGTTTCACTCAATTTAATGTATAATTTAATTAGCACAGTTTGATTGGGAAATGAAACTTGGGCTGGTTAATGTCACTTACATTTTTGATAAGTATAATTTTCTTTAGAACAGATGTCCAAACTTTAATACAAAGGGCCAAATATCAAACTTGATTAAAGACCGTAGGCCAAAAGTAAATGTTTTATTTATTTATATTTTTATTTATTTATTTATTTATTTATTTATTTATTTTTTAATTAATTAAACAAATTGAATTAAAATTAAATTGGTTTGGACATCTTTGCTTTAGAATGTGTTTTTATTAAAAAAAATAATAATAATAAATGGAATTGATTATGATATTTAGAAGCTTTTCACTTATTTTGTTTTTCCTGTCTAGGAACATGATGAACCAATCCTTAAGCACTTACAAGACATCAAAGTCAAATTCTCCGATGCAGGCCAGCCAATGGTGAGTCTGACAGTCTCATTGTCTCCTATCTGATGTCTTAATCTCACAGTTTACTCACAGTTTGGTTTCTTTTCAGAGTTTCACATTAGAGTTCCACTTTGAGCCCAATGATTTCTTCACAAACACAGTCCTGACAAAGACCTACAAAATGAGGTCTGAGCCAGACGAGTCGGATCCCTTCTCTTTTGACGGGCCAGAGATCATGGGCTGCACAGGGTATGGCTCAACCTCTGACTTTTACTCTGTTAGCTTTGACAACATTAGTTACATTAGAGACTGACTCTGTGTTTTCAGGTGCACGATCGACTGGAATAAGGGCAAGAACGTCACATTGAAAACAATTAAGAAGAAACAGAAACATAAGGGACGTGGCACAGTGAGGACAGTCACCAAGACGGTCCCCAATGATTCATTTTTCAATTTCTTCTCTCCACCTGAAGGTAAAAACGCCACAAACCTACCACATCACTAATTATCACCTATACAGCAATTTGTTGATATGTTTACATCATTATAGGAGTTAATCAAAGAATAGCATTTGCTGATAATACACTCTTTTCTTTACAGTTCCAGAAAGTGGTGAACTGGTGAGTAACTGATTTTATCCCTAGTCATGAACTTCATGAATGTTTTGTCACTCTATTCTAAATTTTGGATATGCATGACCAGTGAATTGAGAATTTACCAGACATAAAACTATTGTGGGCATTATTTCATTAAAAAAACGGGCAGAACAAATTGGGGGAAACATCTAATTGCTTATTATAGTAGTAGTGGTGGTGGTATTATTATTATTATTATTATTATTATTATTATTATTATTATTTATTATTATTGAACAATAAAACGTAACTAAATTTAATGTTATTTAATGATTTACTTTTTAATTAAAATAAAGCATTATTATTATTATTATTATTATTATTATTATTATTATTATTTTGGAGAATTAAGATAAATTTAATTAAATTTAATGCTAATATTGTAATATTTAATAAAATACATTTTTAATAAAGCATTTTCAAATTATTTTATAATCAAATTATAAAAAATTAAATCTAAGAAATATCACTGATCAGTGTTTCCCACAGGATTTTGTGAGACTTGTGGCGTCACATTAATTTGCATATTTATGACGTCATTGCATCAAGTTTGCGTTCAGACGAGTTTTGGCATTTCAGATCTGTTCTACTCTATGAAATGTTACATACTGTAATACAGCTGAATGCCCAATAAAGCTGTTCACATTATATTTTCTGTTGTCATACATAAAACAAGTATAAATAGTAAACACGACCCATTAATACTACGTTAACAGGAATCACTCTCACTATACTCCTTAAATCCTGATTTATAATCACAATATTGTTTGATAAAATCAGTATACGTCTAACTTACACTAAAAAGCGACTATATGTGGTGGTTTTGGCTATATTAGCTAGGCTACTGTTTTGTCTCATTCAGCGCACTGTCTGAGTAACAAACTAAGCGCATATTAACAGACGAATTATGTTCATATTTAAAAGTCCAAACAGTCAGTAAGCGACCGGTGCTTGGAAATGCTGTTTTGTAAATGATTTATTGACGATTTTGCTGCGTTGCGGCCAACTGAATGCGCTGCTTCTCTGCCACTCACTGCTCAGAACAGACGCTGAGAGAAGTGATACTGCGCTGAGAGTCAGAGCTCGCGCTCGCAAGTCAGTACTGGAGACATCTTCTGTTCCAACTGAACCATAGCTAAGGTTTTTTCAAAAAAGTCTCTAGGTTTGTCAGTATGTACCTGTTATGGGAAAAAAGCTGCCAAAAGGGTCTGAAAGTTGCTAAATATTGTGCTTCAGAATCAGAATGAGGTATGCCAGGTATGTTTACACATACGAGGAATTTGTTTTCATGACAGAAGCTACCGCAGCACAACAGAATGACAGTGACGGAACAAAAAACACAGATAATAAAAAGAAGAATTAAAAAGAACAAGTAAATAAGGAATAACAATATACAAATTGACAATTGTTTGTACAGTTATATAACCTGTAAGGTACATGTAATTGAAGGTATAAAGTCTCGCTCGTGTGTGAGACGTGGGAGCTGATGGCAGCGGGCAGTGGATATTGTTGCGGTCCGCCACAAATAAATCAAGGTGTGAGAAACACTCACTGTAGATTGTCTGTGGGAGTGTTGACGGTTCTTGAGCACACAGAACGAGCAGTACAAAACGCGTAGGGCGAGGGGAAATTTTCCACTAGTTAATCGATTGAGGATGGTTTCATTATCTCGGGCAGATAAAAAAAAAAGTGTAAGAGATAATAGTAATAAAAACAAAAATGTGTCACCAATTATACTTGGGCGGCTGTTAATATACCTGGGCGGCCCGCCTAGGTAAAGTCTATGTGTGGGAAACACTGCTAATACTGTTGAACTGTAAAGTATTTAATAATCATTCATTATTATTATTTCATATATCAGTTAAATAACAATACTGATATTTATGATTATTTTTTTTCTTGGCTTTCAAACATTAAACCATAGAGCTCTTATTTTGGTGAAAAATCGCAGGGAAACTTCCTTTGAAATGCTTCTCTTTGGTTTACAACAGATTTATAAACTCTTTATAAACTCTTTTCATTGCAAGTTTGGGAAAATTTTTGGAACGTTGCATTTTCAAATGCACGTTATAAGCGACTCAAACGCATGTATATATTCCTGATATTTATTTGATAATCGCACCAAACTACCTCATACATATATATATATATATATATATATATATATATATATATATATATATATATATATATATATATATATATAAAAAAAAAAACATAATTATTAAAAGAAGTTACCAGCCAACTGCTCAGTTACACAGTTTCGTACACTTGATGTTTTTTACTCTCATTTGGTGCTTGGTAAGTGTTAATTTTAGGCCCTGTGCATGACTGATTTATCAGATTGGTCTCATGGTTGTAGAGGAGTATCTGATGGTTTGTTTTTCCGTGTGTTCAGGATGAGGACTCGGAGGCTGTGTTAGCAGCAGACTTTGAGATTGGTCACTTCATCCGCGAGCGTATCGTTCCCAGGGCAGTGCTGTACTTCACCGGCGAGGCCATCGAAGACGACGATGATGATGTGAGCGAACGCCACACATCCTCTGTCGTGATGTCAAACAGTGCTTTATTTCCAAACGTCTGACCGCTGTGTTTCTGATGTGCTTTTTTTTTTTTTTTTTTTTTTTTAGTATGATGAAGAGGGAGAGGAAGCCGATGATGAGGTTAGTCATCTTTTGTTTTTAGTCTGTTTTTATCCTCATTATGCATTTGTATGTTTGCAAACTGATGTGTTTGTAATTGGCAGGAGGGTGAAGAGGAGGCCGACGAGGAGAACGATCCAGACTATGAGCCCAAGGTAAGAGTCCAGATGTCCATCGATGCTCCTCACAGTAGATTGATACTAAGATCTCAACATACAGAATACATACTGTCACCTCCACTCATGCATCTCTGCCTCTCTCGCCCTCAAACGCTGAGTCTCCTGGCAAAAAACATGATTCTTTCCAAATTAACTTCTGCTTTATTTACTCTCATCTTTGGTCCATTCGAGAGAGAAATCCAAATGAGAACAGATCATTTCTTGCCGAGAAGATAAATGACCACAGTGTTTGCAGCATCTCTGTGAATGTCAGACCTTTAACCCTTATTTATAAATACCAGTTCTGTGGTTATTTTTGTTTTTCTGCTCTAAAATTCCTAGTGCCACATCTAAAGCAGCACCATTGAATATACGCTGCCCTATAAAGGTCAATTTTGGTGGTCAGTTTTCACCCTCCTTTTCCAATTTTTCTCTGAATTTGAGCATAGTTGAGTAATGCATCAGTACTTTCTCCAAGGGGTCAAAGTTCAGGATGGGAATGCTAACGGATGGTTTTCCTCTAGTGTTACTCACCTCGTTTATTTGTAGGGCTGCACAATTTGGGGACAAAAGTCTTAATTGCAGTTTTACTGTGTTTTTTTATTTTTGCATTTTTTATTTTTTTTCCCCTGATAGTGATTGAGAGGTTTGCTGTGCTTGCTTATTGGTTTGCACAACACAATTTTTTTTATTATTTATTATTTTTCATTATCAATACGGCTATGTAATAATATTATTATAAATAAAAATATAGGAATTAAATGAGCAAACTAAATATTTATTGAAATATTTAACCGTTAAGTTAACTTTCAGAAATGATTTCTTAAAGGCTCAATTTGTTTAATTTTACAGTGAGATAACAATGGTAATATTTTTTTAAATAAATTAAAATTAAAGTATTGCCATTGTAATATTTCACTGTAAGATTAAAATTGCGTATTTTCATAAATGTTATCATTTACTGTTAATTATTGTATTAAATAGTAAATTTGTGTAATTTTAGAGTGAAATTACAATAATAATATTTTGTATTTTTATTAAAGTATTAAGTACTCCATTTTAATTTTACAGTGAAATACTGAAATGAATACTTGGTTCATGTAATTTTTCAATTTTTATTTAATAAAATATAAAATTAAATAAACAGCTTTACTCTTGTACTTACTGTAATTTTTAATTTAGTAGTTAAGGAATAATAATAATCATTATTCATAATAATAATAATAATAATAATAATAATAAAAATTTCGCTTTAAAATTTGAGCATTTAAGAAATGTAATATTTTTAAAGCATAAAGTTGCAATACTAATATTAATGGCTGTCTTAATTTCTTTTTTAAACTCTTCACTCTGAACATTTGACGCAGCACATAATTAATTTCAACACGTATTGCAGTTTCGGTTTTATTTGAATTCATCGTGCAGCCCTACCTCCTTGGCTTGATTTGAGAATGGATGAGATTGAAGCATCACTGCAGGTTTATCTTCTCGGCGTTTTTCTGTCTTCAGCATGCCAGTCTCATCGTTTCTCAGAGCATGCACTTGACTAATCAAACAGAATTAGAGTAGGAAAATATTGACTTTTGTAAACGACGACATAATTAACATGTTAACATTTCAAGCACTTTGGCACCTCTCTAAATTTGAGTTCCTCTCTAAATTTCTCCTCACTAGGTATAAGTGATGTCTGTAGTAACCCTGCCCTGGTAGGTAACGCTCATGAATGAATGTGACCCTCCTGTTGCATCTGAATCCCTTTCCATCGTTCCTCCCCATCATTCCCCACACTGACCACTAACACTTGTGCTTGTTTTCCTCTCTTTAACCATCGTGAGTTGCCATTAGCATCTGTATTGTTTCTGTATGTTGAAGCATCCAGTTTGCTCTCCAAATGAAATCCCGGTTTGACTTGTTCCCCGCTGGAGTCTTTTCACGCTGAGGGTGAAAAAGACCGGCCGCGCTCGTTCTGTCATTCCATTGGTGGAACCCGGTGTCAATGCTGTGCCGTCCCTAGGGCCCTATGAAATCAGTTTCATTTTTTCCCAAATTCATCCTCTTCTTCTTTTTTTTTTTTTTTTTTTTTTTTTTTTTCTTTTTTTTTTTTTCCAATTTGTTTTTCTGGATTCTGTTTAATGGATAAATCTCATTTTAGTAATCATATACTATGTCTAGTTAATCATGAATCTTCTACAACTCAACATCCTATTAAATCCATTTTAATTTCTCATTCTTTTTTTTTCTTTTTTTTCCAGTTTTAATCTCTGAATTCTGTTTTAATAGTAAAATATATATTTTAGTAATCAAAACTTGTCATTAAGTTTTATTCAGATTCTTAGGTTTAACAAATTACATTTTAGGGCCTTATTAAATCCATTTTTCTCTCTCAAATTCAGTTTAATTTATTTAGTAAATAAAAAGCATGTCTAATTATTTGAAGTCATGAAACTTATTCAATTTCAACAATTAAATTTAACAAATATTTTAGGACCTTATGAAATCGATCTTTATTATCCCGGATTTATGCATGCCTTATTCCATTTTTCAATTTAGTAGTATTTTTATTTTTATTTATTTATTTATTTTTTTTGTGATTTAAAAGTCTAATTTATTAATCATGAGATTTATACAATTTAACATCGACTTATTATATTTATTAAATTATTTTAGGGCCTTATGAAATCCATTTTTATTATCACAGATTGATTGATTGATTGGTTTATTTATGCGTTATTCCATTTCTTTTTGTTTGTTTTTGTTTTTTTTTTTTTCATTTTAATTTATTGAAATTTTTGTGGGTTCTGTTTTAATGGTTAAACTAAATAGTAATTAATTTATTTGATTTTTTTTTTTTAATAATTAAAAATGTAATTAATCATGAAATTTATACAATTTAACAACAGTTTGTTCAACAAATTAGTGCCTTATGAAATCCATTTTTTATTTTAAAAACTTTTGGGTCATTTTTCCATTTAAATTTTTCTGGCTTTTTTTTTTTTTTTTTTTTTTTTAAACAATAGTAATATAATGTTATCCCTTCAGAAACGTAGAGATATCTGTTTTATGTAATACTAATTGATCAAAAATGGTGGTAATCATCATTAACAATTTAATTATTTTAAAATCTAATCAAATGAGAATTTAACAGTTAATTTCTTGTGCTGCGCATCAGGTTTACTTTGAAAATTAAAACATGAAAAAAAAATTTATTATTCCTTGAAGTTTTAATATTTTAATTATTCTATCTTTGAGAAGTGCTGGTCAAAGTTTTTGCAGACCCTTTCTGTGTCTATGTGATGATAGTTTTATCAAACAAAAAGGTAAAATACTTAATACAGTTATGCTGTAAATTCCACCAATGACTAAATTCCGCAATTTCTCCGATCACAGAAATCATATGGCCGTACGACCCTTAATTTGTGGCCGTGTGATTTGATTGGCTAAAACACTTACGGACCCAAATCCAGAGCTGTTTTCACAATCGAAATGCGCTGTGTTTAAAATCCCTAACTCTTCCTCCCTCTTTTGGTGTGTTTTACAGAAGGACGCCAACCCTCCAGAGGAGTGCAAACAGCAGTGATGGCGGCGGCGCCACCTCCTTCAGGATCCCCTACACTGTAACGGCTTCAAACAAACATAGTTACTTGCCGCCTTACGATGTTTTGTATTTTTCTTGGTAGAAATAATTGAAAAATGAAATAAAAGGGTTTCAAGATTTTTGTTACAAAAAAAAAGAATTAAAAAAAAAAAAAAACCCACACACAACTCCTCTATCGGGAGCCCGCGGCTCATGACACATAGTATTTTACTAGACCGGTTTCTTTTGTTTTCCTTTTTCTCTGTATAAATAGTTAGAATGCAGAAAATCCCTCGAAGCATGACACTCGTTTCTTCACCGCTAAACTAGTTGGGTTCTCGTGAAGTCTTTTGTATTGCTCTTAGACAACAGCTGTGGAAAGACGGTCCGGTTTACGTTCATTCGGTTGACATTCCACGAAAACGTTCACCGTTTAAAGCTCGATGGAGACTGATGTACATTCCACATCCGCTGCATGACTCCTTTCTTTTTTATGAGCACTTTGTATTTTAGTCATGTATCGGTAGCGTTTTTCCTTCCGTCGATTCGACCGATGCTTAACTTTCAACTTGCTTGCCGTTATTCAGGTGCGTTCTCTGCTCCACGGAATGCACTTACGATCCGAGCGACCTCATTGGAGTATTCGATTTCGAACGGGAGAACCTGATTGGAGGAGCCGGTTCAGCTGGTCTCTGATTGGCTGGATTCTGAGTGATTTTGGCAGGCCTATCACTGTGAAGGGGTGTGTGTGTGTGTGTGTGTGTGTGTGATTGTGTGTGTTCAGAGGAAAGTCTTCTTCGTCTCCTCTCACTCGTAGCGCAGCCCAGCAGGTCTGAAGCAGATAGAGCAATATTTTCACCTGGAAAGCCCCAAACGCCGCAGTATCCCGTGTGTCGTAGCCTGGCTCTGTGTCCGGCTCGTCGGTTAGTTGGTTAGTTAGTTGTCTGATGAGCGGTTGAAGCAGCAGGGGTCTTTCTGGTTCCCCTCAGCAGCTGTTGTCAAAGCAAAATGCCATGCTACAAAATACTAATGTACTCAATAACTGTACGTGGATGTATATTCATGAAAAATAAATTGGTAAAATGTGTAAGCCTTGGTCTGCCTCATACTTTGCTTGTTAGTTTAACCAGTGCTTGAAGTGGAATAAAGTGCTGGTACTCACCCCCTATTTATTTATTTTATTTATTTATGTATTTATTTATATTAAATACATAAGTACTTTTTAATTCACAATATATGTATAGTGCCACAATCAATCAATCAATCAATCAATTAGTTTTCAATACAAATTAGCACAAGTCAAGCTGCGATATCAAACAGGACCACAGGGAGACGCCAAAGACCACAAAATCGCCTTCCTTTAATATACGGATCCATTCAGAATCGCTAAATCTCTGACCACCGCATAATCAGCATTCAGTATAAAACACTCTTACTTTTAAAAAAAATACACGCTGAAAAGAATAATTTTACTGACATCTGGACATAAGTCACACTTCTCTCCGCAATCGCTGATGAAATCGGCCGTGTTTTCTCTGCATTAGCTTTTTTGAACTTACTGTTTGAGTTGGTTCACTGGATCCTTGGACTTTCCATGAGTTTACCGGTTTAAAATGATGTGATTACAAAAGCATGCTGCTTTTCATTTTAAGATGTTTTCGTTATAAAGTACTGATTCAAATTAGTAATCAACAGTAATCATATGGGATCATATAATCACCCAGACCCTGACAATTTTCTCTGAGTACTGGCAACATGTCAGAAGTGGGCTGGTACGCACAAAGAAGTGCAGGTACTCTAAAGGCTAAAATATAGAAGTGCCTGCTGCGTACCGGTCCACTTCAAGCACTGAGTTTAACCAAAGCATTAAGGTTGTAATTTAAGCATCAGTTTTATGGTGGTTTGAATATTTGTAATCATAGAATGGCTCCACTAGGCGGCAATGTTGAGTTTAAGTTGCCTGAATTCAATTTGACCACTCAAATAATCAGTTTTGACCTCATTTTGCAATAAAGATGAAATGGGTCTCTTATTTCAAAAGATGGAGTTTAAAGATTGTGTAATTGGTTTACTATATATATCATTAATGATGCTAACAATAGTAATTATCATCAGTTGGTGTAAATTTGCACTGGAAGAGAGAATTTATTTATTTATTTATTTATTTAATCAGGAAAAATATTGCACTTGTCCATAATGGTTTTAATAATTATTATTGGTTTTCATTTTATTTATTTATTTTTTGGGCTTGTAGACTCATTTATTTGAATTGTAATATTGTATAAGTGTTAAATTAGGATAGTTTTACATCAAGTCTTGTTAATGTCTAATAATAGTGTTATAGTATCATTGAGGTACTATTATAGTTTTTATAATTTTCAAACTTTTATAGTTATTATTTTCAATCTTGTATTTTCCGTTTTAGTTTTAAATAAAATTACAGTAATTTTGTTGTCTTTATTTTGGTAGTCTTTTTTATATATAGTTTTATAGTATTTATATTTGATTTATTTCTTTTTTAGGTTTACTTATTTTAGTATACGTTCAATAATTGGCTGGAATATTGTCATTTAAATATTTCAGTTATTTAAATATATATTTTTTTTATTTATGGTTTTTATTTTAGGTTTAGTTATGGTTTAGTTAGTTTATAGTTGGTTACAATGTGTAGTCATCAGGGTTGTTGATATTAAAATTCTCTTTATTTTCTTTCAGTATTTATATATTAGCTATTCATATCTGAAAAGGAACATTTTCATATTAGTTTGTTTCAGATAGTTGGGTTTTAAACTAACATCTTTTAGTATTTTTTATTTTTTTTTTATTCCGATATTAGTTTAAAATCGTATATTTTACACAGTGCTAATGCATTTATCTATTACTCTTTCCAAATGTTTTAAACGTTCACATTAAATTACATAATTTAGACTAAAACTGATTCCTGAAAATGCTGCCGCCTTATTTGGATTTGAAGACACTGTCCATGATGAACTCGAGTGTGTGTGTGTGTGTGTGTGTGTGTGTGTGTGTGTGTGTGTGTGTGTGTGTGTATGTGTGTGTGCGCTGATGTCGCTGAGTTGCACTCGCGTGCAGTGGGCGGTCCCCGCGTGAGAGAAAACCCCCGCGCGCGCTCGGTTCAGTTCATCACGGTCCTCGCAGACCCGGGACATCCATCCAATCCGTTCATTCATCCGCTCCTCGGTCCCCAACCGGAATCCGTTTGATGCGCGATCGGCGGCGATGCTGGAGTCCGGCGCGAGAGTGCTGAAGGAGGGCGCGCTGGAGAAGCGCAGCGACGGTCTGCTGCAGCTGTGGAAGAAGAAGCGCTGCGTGCTGACCGAAGATGGACTGATGCTTCACCCGCCCAAACAGCACCAACAGCAGCAGCAGCACAGCGAAACCGGCTGCAAGGTGAAAGAGCTGCACTTCGCCAACATGAAGACGGTGGACTGCGTGGAGCGCAAGGGGAAATACGTCTATTTCACGGTGGTGATGTCTGAGGGCCGCGAGATCGACTTCAGGTGCCCGCAGGACGAGGGCTGGAACGCGGAGATCACGCTGCAGATGGTCCAGTACAAGAACCGACAGGCGATCCTGGCCGTGAAGTCCAGCAGGCAGAAGCAGCAGCGAGCAGCTGCTGCTGCTTCTGCCTGCTGGACTTCACGGCCAGGATCGCCTGGTTCGGTTCTTGTACTGGACCATCGTGCAGCGTGATCTCGCGTTCCAGACCTCGTTTCCTGCGGGCACTGAAGTCGACTCTCGCGGGCCTCAGGACATCACACCGGGAATAGCTCCTCAGAGACTGGTGGACCGGGGACAAGTTGTCACAGTGATGTTGAGCGTCAAAGTCCGTTTGCATGAACGATCGGATTGTCTAGCAGTAGTTATGCGTGTTGCTTTAAAGCATTTAGTACAAAACAGACTTGAATTAGCATCAGTTGTATGAATTCTGCCCTCCAGATGAGAATTCTAATTATTTTGTTTTGGGTAATTGGTGTTTAGTAAACTGTAAAACCACTAAGGGATTTATTTATAAGGTAAGCGTCAAAAGTGCCTTTGCTCATAATTGTCTATCAGTTGCTTATAGTACAAAACAGACTTAAATTAGGATGAGTTTTGTGAATTCTGCCCTGCAAATGAGAATTGTAATTTTTTTGGGGGGGGGGGGGGGGGGGGGGGGGGGGGGGGGGGGGGTAATAGGCATTTGGTAACTAAGGGTGCAAAAAAATCTAATATTGAGAAAATCGCCTTTAAAGTTGTCCAAATTAAGTTCTTAGCAATGCATAGGCTATTACTAATCAAAAATTAAGTTTTGATATATTTACGTAGGAAATTTACAAAATGTCTTCATGGAACATGATCTTTACTTAATATCCTAATGGCATAAAAGAAAAATCAATAATTTTGACCCATACAGTGTTTTTTTTGGCTGTTGCTACAAATATACCTGTGCTACTTAAGACTGGTTTTGTGGTCCAGGGTCCCATATTGCCTATCAGGGGTTATGCGTTTTGCTTTCAAACATATAGGACAAAATAGACTTAAATTAGCATCTGTTTTGTGAATTTTGCCCTCCAGATGAGCATTGTAATTATTTTGTTTTGGGTAATACGCATTTGGTAAACTGTAAAACCACAATGGGGTTTATTTATTAAAGTAAGAGGATCATTTCAGGTATATGGGACACTTTTGCTATTGAGATGACTGGGGAAAGATGTCCCCAATTGTCTTGAATTAACTCCTAATGAAGGTAGATTTGAAACTGTGTTTTCAGCGCAAGAGAATTTTCCAAAAATGTCAGGTTGGGCAAGTTGTCACATTGTAATTTTAAAACTTTTGCTTGTTTTTTGGCTCTTTCTTGGATTGTTTTGCTTTATATAATTATTAGATTTTTTTGTATATATATTTGTTCTATTTTTTTAAAAAAATTTACTTTTTTTTTACTTAAAAATGCAAAAATACATTACACATTTTTTAAATACCCCCCCCCCAAAATCAGTCAAAAAAAAAAAATAAATAAAGATTGTTCCCACTGTGACATGCCCCGCTATATGTATTCAATGAACTGTATTTTCTAAACAGGAATGGTGTACATGTTCATATGATTTTTGTAGCCATGACTTTACAGTCCTATTCACTGGACTCATCAAAAAAAGAAATACACTGGAGTGAAAGGTGTGACAACTAGCCCCGGGTCTCCCTTACATGTTCATGGGTTGTAAACGTGAAATGCCTTCAGTGTGCCATCGATCGTCTGGCTTTGAACAGAAATGCCACCATCACTTTCCATTTCAGCTCCATTGCATTTGTCAGTTTTGTGCGGCTCCGGGACATGTAATCGATATCTTCCGGGAGACCTGAAAGGCCAGTCTGTTCCGGTCCAGATCGCAGTCTGCATGCATGTGTGCAGGGATTTTAAAGAGACTCAGTGACACACTGGAAAACTGCAGACTCTCCTGAAACCCAGTGATCCTGACAGATCCACCACCATTCTTTCACTGGAGATGCACAGCGCTGAATGTGGCCGTGAAATCTCCATCCGATTATGTATTTATTTGTACATATTTTTTGTAACGGGTCATTTGCATATCTGAATGTTGGGTTATGTTTGTTAAAGTACACTTGATGCATTTCAGAATCTCAGAATAAGCTTTTGATTTTCGTTTAGTTGTTTGTGTAACTGGTTTGGATGGACGACTCTCATTTGACCAACTGCTTTTCGTTGTTATTCAAACCAAAGAATGTCAGCACATTTTATTGGATGCATCTACATCATGTTGACATGACGTTGCTGGTATTTTGTTAAAGTTCAATCATTGCAATCGTTAATCTCAGTCAGTGTAAACGCCACATTGTGATGCAATGAAAATGACACTTTGTGCAGAAATGGGAGGAACGCTGGAAAAGTCCACCGTATTAATCGTGGCCTCGATCCTGACTGAGCATGTTCATCTAATCAGTATTATGTTGCATAAATCTTTTCTAAGTCCAATGCACGACGACAGAACTCAACTGGATATTGTTGATTCATCAGAAACGTCCCGATGCTCTGCTGTCGAGTCCTGCGTGCGAGCGAGCTGATGAAAATGGTGTTTTGTTGATGGAACGCCATCGTTCCCAGAGCTGATGTGAATGCCACTTTCATACCTTTGAAATACACATTCCATTTCAAATGAACGCTGCATCTTTGTCTTTGCTTAGTGTGGTGTTTTTTTTATAGATTTTGTGGTACCAAGATGTAGATGAGTTTGTTTCTTCATCATCATTTGGAGCAATGTAGAATTCCATCACTTACTCATCAATGGATGCTCTGCAGTGAATGGGTGCCGTCAGAATGAGTCCAAACAGCTGATAAAAACATCACAATAATCCACACCACTCCAGTCCATCAGTTAATGTCTTGAGAAGCCAAAAGCTGAAACAAATCCAGCATTAAGACTTTTTTAACTTCAAACCATCACTTCTGGCCAAAATACGAGTCCATAATCCGTAATGCTACTTTCTCCTCTGAAAAAGTCATCTTGTCTGAATCAGGAGAGAAATCAGCACAGATCAAGCACCGTTTACAAGCTAAAACAGTCCAAAACGCATATGTTGGTGGATTTTGATGTGAGAGATAACAGGAGATGGACATTTTCACTGGAGGAAGCGTTATTATGGATTATGGATTCATATTTTGGCCAGAAGTAATGGTTCGAAGTTATAAATGTCTTGATGGATTTTGTTTCTTATCAACACGCTGCTTTTTGCGCCACAAGTCATTGATTGCAGGACTGGAGTGGTGTGGAGTGGATTACTTGTGGATTATTGTGATGTTTTTATCAGCTGTTTGGACTCTCATTCTGACAGCACCCATTCACTGCAGAGGATCCATTGGTGAGCAAGTGATGGAATGCTACATTTCTCCAAATCTGATGAAGAAACAAACTCATCTACATCTCGGGTGACCTAAGGGTGAGCACATTTCAGCAAATTTTCATTTTTGGGTGAACTATTCATTTTAACTAGGTTGACTTGAAAATAAGTCGTAGAAGGTGACCGTTCATACTTGCTGCGTTGTTGAAAATGCAAATCACATTTGCATTGTGTTGCACAGTGTTTTTTCAATGTTTCGGGTCTCCTCGTTCACGTTTCCAGCGTGTCTCGTGTCTCCTCTGTGAAGCACTCATCTGTCTTCCTGAGCTATAAGTGGAAGCCGTTTCCTAGAATAATATTTCACTGTCAAAGCTGTCAGTAAGACGAAGCATCAACCGTGCAACTCCGGCTCCGACGCATCCGGCTAACTTAATTAAAACCCGGACGCTAAATCAGAACGAGGGCCACCCTGAAGGATGCATATGTGTGTTATTGGATCCACATGACCTTTGTAGACGAGAACGGTTCATTACATCACACTGGAGCTGTCATGTAATAGTTCCTGTGTCAATTTGGGACGGGATCAGCAGAAGACGCGTATGAAGTCATGCTGACAGATGCACAACTGCTTCACTCCGCATGGCTGAGATTCCTCGCAGGGCATTATGGGAGCGAGTGTGTAAAAATGGCAGACTGACTCACTCTCTATCCAGTGCGTACACACCCTGAACGTCTATCTTTACACTTGTACACCTCTGTAATCTGAGTTGTGTGCCAGGATCGTCGCTCTTATAGCCGCTGATCTCATGTGTTTACTAACCACATCCGTTCATCACATTAAACCCCAGTATGGGGACCTTATGGCATTTCTAGCACTATTATGGATTTCAGACTCAACTTGCCCTTTTTTACTTGAAATAAACTTTATTAATAATATATTAATGAAATAATAGTAATAAGTTAATAAAAATACATTATTTTATTAAAATAAAACGGTGTATTTTAATTTCATTTTTAAAATTTAATAAACTATTTTTAAATTATTATTATTATTATTATTATTATTATTATTATTATTATTATTATTATTATTCTTTTTTTAAAGATAATTGCCAAGGATACATTTCTTTTAATTTTCTTGGTGAAGCTTTCCCATAAGGTTTTGACATTAGTTAACTACAACATGAACTAACAATGAAAATACTTCTAAAGCATTTATTAATCTCAGTTAATGTTAGTTTTAACATTTACTAGTACATTATTAAATCAGTAAAGTTAATATTATTTAATGGACTTGAGCTAGCATGATCAGTTGAATTTTTATTAACGTTAATGAAAAATAATAAACATATGTATTATTCATTGTTAGTTATGTTATGTTAGTCATTGTTAGTGAATGCATTAACTAATGGGACTTTATTGTAATGTACTAAAATAACTAAAACAAATTATATATATATATATATATATATATATATATATATATATATACATACACACACACGATAATAAAAATGACAAACATGCTACAAAATTCCTAAAACAGTAAAATTTAAAATAAAAATGTATAAATATATATAAAAGACTAAGACTAAATCTTAATAAAAACTAGTTTCTCAATGATGCTGAAATAACACTGCTAACAACATTACTTAATTAATCCTCTTGAGTACATTTTTATCCACAAACAGTTCCTAAAATAATCAAATGTTAGATGATGCCATCATTGCAGCAGAAATCACTGGCTCGTTACTGTAGTTTGTAGTTTTGGCCGGAGCTTCAGCAGTGTTTCTGCTACAAAATCATTGTAATTTTCTAATTGCCGGTTAATCTGTGTAATCATGTACTCCTTCCAGCAGTGGCGTGGAATTAAACGAGAGCTAATTATCAGAGCGGTAGGTGCAGGATGAAGAGATGAGCTGAAAATGAGCCAATGACCGATCCGGAGGGGCAGAAATCCTGTTTCACATGCATATTCCTGCTTTAATGTATATAAAAACACCTTTTGTTGTTGTTTTTTTTTTTTGTTTTTGTTTTTTTTATGAAGGACTTTTGATCTGTTCCAAAACCATGTGAACATCCTTGCTGTCTACATAGGTACCTACCTTCTAAGGCAGCATCCTAACTGAGCATGAATGTTTGGTCACACAAATATTGGGCAAATAGTGCATATCTAATTGTAACTGAACTGTTTTTATTGATGCTTTTCTGTTTTGGAAAAAAAAAAAATGTGAGAAAACAATTATAATTTGCTATAACTATAATTTGGTTTTAGTCTCTATTCTTGGTCCAAACTGTCACAAACCCTCCTGAATGTCAGCTGATGACAATGATTGTCATATTAACCAGCTAAAATCCCCTGCTGGGTCGCTGGTTAGATATTTGCTGTGAGAGGATATTTGTTATTAACTTCATGGCTGATGAAAATGCTGACAAAGACACATCAGGTATGTTTTCTTCCTGTTCTTGTAGGAAGTCAGCTGCCAGTCAGATGAAGCACAAAGTTAATGAATAGTGTCTGTTTGCCAAAAAAAACAAGCGAACATGTGAGTATAAACATGTCTGAACCGAGAATCATCTCTAATAACCTCAATATTTGCTAATATACAACTGTTTGATTGCGTTTGAGGAGACGCTGGGCCATAAATTATAAATAAGTAATTACGTAATGACTTCACCCTCTAAAAACAAAAAGAATTTTTTTTTTCAGTTTCTTTCTTTTTATTTTCTTTTTCCTTTTTTTTTCTTTTTTTGTACAAAAATTAAATATAAATCGCTTATTTGAACCGGTTCATTGAGTCGAATAGTTTGAAGGAACCGGTTTCAATCTACCGGTTAACTGAGTCGAATCATTCGAAAGAACAGATTCGCGGAAATGACTCAATTCGACTCAGTGAACCCAACCGGTTCAAATAACCGAGGTCAGTCCCATTTTTGTAACCGATAAGTTTGACTGAAGTAAATCTTAAAGATGTGACGTTAAAAGTCTTATCACAGTTACCACGACACGAATTCAGTCGAATCGAGTTCATTGAGCATTTCAGTCGCGCGCAGAATACAAAATAAAACACAAATTCTGGTGGACGACAGTGACTGGATGTAAAACCGTCATTGCACACAAGCTTCGTCTTTGTAAGTTACCGAAAACAACTAACAATCACACATTGTGTGCAGTTTAGAGTAATTACAGCGACTTTATGAGTCCTGAAAGATAAACCGTGAGAACGTGACCGAATTAAACGCCCAAATACTGCTACCGCTGGGCTCCAGTCTGTGAAAACAAACAAAACATTGTGAAATGCAGAAATCTGAAGCTTGTATTTTGGAGAATATAGTGAAATATTTCATATGAATAGCAATAATATTTGTATTAAATTCATATTACCTCTTCAAAAGAATTGAGCTGTAATAGACTATATTTTTGGATATTTAAAGTACAATAATAGTGTCAAAAATTAAGCTTATAATTAATCTGATGCTTTTTTTTTATAGATATTACATTAATAGACATGTTTTCTAATAATAAAACTTTTTTCTGTAGTCTTTAAAAAACAGAATTATTTTTGCACTAGGTCTATTAAAGTTAATAGAAAACTGTTCACTTATGCTCTGTCTTTAAAATCTTTGAATAATTCAGTGGTCGTGTGTCTATTTGTGTTATATTTACACATTGTTGTAATGTGTTCTTGTTTAAAGCATAACAATAAAAAAACAAACAAACCCTTATTTAGTCAGGGTAGCACCGTATTTAATTTTTGACATGATTGAAAACAAGGCTGTGAGTGACTGAAGTTCAGTGCGTTCAATAGATTGCGCTGTTGTTTAACAACATACCGATTGTTCAACTCACGAAATGTCTTTACGGAGAGACAAAAACTCCATAAAACAGATTTGAAAGTTGTGAGTTGTGAAAATTACATGATCTAGGACCTTTTTACAGTGCGTGCCAATGTAAAAACTGTAAGCCTCATTTTAGTCTTGAGTACAAAATAATTGTGATCTGTAATAGTCTCAGTTTTCCCTTTAAGAACATTCCTTTATTGTAATACTTAAGATGTATTATGAAGTATTATGAAGCTGACTGAAGCTATGAAGCTAACTGAAAGACTAAATTAAATTATCTCCTCTTGAACAGCAGACCTTAAATTTCCTGTCCTAACACTTGACTTTGCCACGGGACCTGCCCTTGCGTCTGTTATGGGTGAGTGATTTCTCAAACAGAGAGCTCTTTCTCTCTCTCTCTCTCTTTCCTCCAGCCTGCACCTGTTCCCGCTCACCCTGTGGCCAGTCACACCAGCCTACATTAGCGCAGCTGCTGCCGCCCCTCAGCCTTCAAGACAGGAAGTCCGATTAGATAGGGAATGTCACCTTGCCCATATCAAGCGCTGGTGACCAGAGTAAGACACATGACGCCGCTGCTGATTTACATCAGTGAGTGAGTAAACACTGCAGAAACGACAATCTTATCTAGAGGTGTTTACATAGCCAAATTAAGGCTCAAAATTCAATGCTGCATAAAACCCAGACTGAATAATGCGTGCTCGGATCCACCTTAGCCGTTAGCGTCAAAGCAAACAGCTGTAATTGCTGTGTAAATGCATTCATGCCATCTCTGAGCAGCATTAAATAGCCTCTGTAAAGACACTTAAATGCCACTTCAGAAGCGTTTCTGTGCCACCTTTGGAGTGTAAATTTAGCACAGGACTACATACAGAAATATGCCTCTTTTAAAAATGTTGGTAATGCATTATTTGAGAGCTTTATGTATAATGCATTATAAAAATGCATAAGATATTTTCATGTAAGCAAAGTGCATTAAAATGCATTATATTTGCACGTTACTTTTGAAATTGGTTGTTTTGTGTCTTGTTTTAATGCGTGGCATTTTCTGTGTAACAATGGATAGATAAGTATTATAATGTATCATAACTGTAGTTACAATTATTAATAATATCATATAATGAATTATGTTACATTACAAGGCATAATTAATGCATTAATTTACTTTTATAATGCATTATATATAAAGGCTACAAGTAAAGTGTTACCCAAATGTAACTGCAAGAAAGTATGAAACATTTTGGACATTTTTAAGGGAAATGAAAAACACACAAAAAAGTTTATTGCTCAGAGGTTGTGCTTTTATAGCTCAGGAGACATAATGGGAATGTATTTCTTTAAATATCTTTTCTTTTCTACATTTTTCTCCTAAAACTGACAAATGAAGATGCTTAAAACAAGAACATTATTACATTAAGATATTAAGTCTTGTTTTCTGAGAAATGCGTCAAAATTAAGTGAGTTTATGCTTAAAACTAGAACAAATATCCGACAATGGGGTCTGAAATGTAATTGTTTTGCTTTGAATTTTCTGAGCCCATTTGCAGATATTTGTTCTTGTTTTATGTATAGACTCACTTGATTTTGATGCATTTCTCACTTAATATTTTATGTCGTTTTGTATGTCCAATAAATGTATCTTGATTTAAGAATGCTTTGATATTTGTGCGGGAAAACATGACAAAAATACTGAGAAAGAAAATCTTTTTTTGCATTGTAGATTTTGAAATTCAAAGGGCTTGACTTGAGCTCAGAGTTTTGTGAATTTTTGCTCTCAAAAAACTCTCAAGTGTTTGTTTTAACTTCAGTTTCTGCGTTTGTCAGCAGAAGTGAGTTGAAGTGCTTCTGTGTGTGTGTTGAGTATCAGTGTTTTCACACACCCACACAGCCCAGGTGTTGCTTACTTCACGAGTCCGTCGTATTTCACATCAAACTGCTCAAGGTCACTGATAAGACGGCGCCTGAGAGGAACACGCTGGAAACCTGAACACGTCTTTGTAGCCAAAGAAAATCACCTGTGTCTTTTCCCAAATGAAACATGCACAACAATCAAGACTGATTTTCGCATCCGTCTGTTTTTAGACTAAAATAACCAGCTAAGCACATTATTGGACGGATGGATGTTTTACAGAGTTTCAGCTCTGAAATGAGGCGAGAGCGCTTGACATTTCAGAATATTACTCATGTTCAGCTTCTCTCTGCCTGTAAGGTTTCTGGGTAATTAAATAACTCCCAAACAGACCAATTCAAATTATCTTTTGACATTTAAATCAGTCGAGGTTTCCCACCAGAACCGCCCCGCTAATTTGAATAACAGACCAAAGAAACCTGCCGGGCGAGTGTCCTGTACGTTAGTGTGCTTTACAGTGGGATATCAATATCCAGAAGAACGTTTTGCATGTACAGCAGGGTTCCCACACTCACAGTGAATATCATTTTAGTGTAGTAAAATCTCTTGTGTGGAAAGTGGCTTTTTGTTTTGATGACGACAAATGAGACACCAGTGATCAATAAAGTATTGTTTGTGCAATGCAGAACACACCACCAAAATGTAGAGGAGTTTGTTTCTTCGTCAGATTTGGAGAAATGTAGCATTCCATCACTTCCTCACCAGTGGATCCTCTGCAGTGAATGGATGCCGTCAGAATGAGAGTCCAAACAGCTGATAAAAACACCACAATAATCCACACCACTCCAGTCCATCATTTAATGTCTTATAAAGCAAAAAGCAGCGTGTTTGTAAGAAACAAATCCATTATTATGATGTTTTTAACTTCAAACTGTTGCTAAAATACCAGTTCTCTATCCATAATATTGTTTTCTGCAGTGAAAAAGTCATCTGGTCTGAATCAGGAGATAAATCTGCACAGATCAAGCACCGTTTACAAACCAAAACCATTATGGACTCATATTTTGGCCAGAAATGAAAGTTTGACGTTAAAACGTCTTGATGGATTTGTTTCTTAAAAACACACAACTTTTGGCTTCTCAAGATGTTAACTGATGGACTGGAGTGGTGTGGATTACTTGTGGAATATTGTGATGTTTTTATCAGCTGTTTGGACTCTCATTCTGACGGCACCCATTCACTGCAGAGGATCCATTGGTGAGTAAGTTATGTAAAGCTACATTTCTCCAAATCTGATGAAGAAACAAACTCATCTACATCATCTATTGCCTGTGGGTGAGTAAATTTTCAGCAAATCTTCATTTTTAGGTGAACTATTCCTGCTGAGATGAGAGACGATCCGTTCATATGAAGGCCCAAGATAACTATTCTTGAATAATTCTGGAATGATACTAACTGCTGTTTCTTAGATGTGTTTTTGATGTGTGGAGGTCATTGGATTTGTGAGTCAGTTGGGAGATGAGCAGTTTATACAGGAGTCTGGTGGTGTTTTGAATGAGAGGTGTGTTTCCTCAGCGGGACTGTCCCACCCTTTCCTCTGTGATTGTCTCCCACTCATAACCACTGCTCAAAAACACCGGCTTTGTACCTTTCAGCCCTTAGAGGATAGATACTGTATATTCATCTGTGTTCATAATGACCAACAGCATTCTTTACAATGCAGAAAATAGCTTTTTTCATCCTTTTAGACTTGTTTTCCAGTACAAATATGTGGAATGTCCTAATTCAATCTGCTCTTAAGTGGAGGCATCAACAGGAGTCATGTGCGTTTTGTTGAGGATCATCTGAGGATAACTCTGCTCTGTCGTTAGCAGAAGTGTTCACTGTTTGTCTAAGCACTGTGTGATCTGTGTTTAAATAAGCAGTCAGAGGTGATCAGATACAGTTGTAATGGTCATAAAGCTGACACACTGCGCGTTCTGCAGATGAAGTGTGTTTGTTTTGAAGGTGTGAGCGTCTGACTGTGAGGAAGTGACTCCAACGGAATGTTTCGAGACTGTGGCTCCGTTCCAGTCCTCAGTGACTGGCCTACCTAGACAGCATCACTCCCAACCTGAAAACCCCTTTTCCCTAAGATAGCACTGCATATAACCCCAGAATGCATTAACACAGTGTGGTGGACAAGTCAGGAGGGATATTGATTATGATTATACTTGGGTAGTTGACATATCCTGCAGTGAGATGCGGAAAACTCCATCTGTAACTGATTTAAAAAGCATTTTACTTAAATATGTGTATATATATATATATATATTCTGTGAAATTGTATATATATAGAATTTTATTTTTACTGTTCACATAAGCAGAGCGCAAAGCGTCAGTTTAACGTTGAAAGAGAGCGAGGTAAAATAGATAAAGCTGCAAATCATTTAATATTAGTCAACTGTTTTACGATAGAAATGTTAAATGACCGACAGCTATATCCAGTGATGCAAACTAGTCAAAGTTTTTTTTTCTCAAATATGGCCGTTTTGAGAGTGAGAGAGAGAGAGATGTGTGAATTGTCTGCCTGTCTCTCTCTACAAACAATGAAGCTGAGTTTAGTTACTTAAAAAAAGGCGATTTTACCCAACTCGTTGCTGAGAAATATAATGTAGCTATTCAGTATCGAGTAATAAAAGTCGCGTGGCAGCACTGACAAGAAGTTTATGAGCTTCTGAATGTTACTTTTTGCACAGCGCGATTTCCAATCTCTGTGTGCGAGTGGTGTGTGTGTGTGTGTGTGTGTGTGTGCGCATCAATTAAAGCAGCGCATTAATATAAAACATAGCACAGTGGTTAACCAGAAAAATTTAAAATGGCATGTCATGCTGAAAAGGTTGCCGACCCCTGATCTAACATATATAAATAACATATTGTATGTATAATATTCATCCTTCAGTGACAGATACTAAAACACTCTCTATACAGTAAACCTTACTGAAGTGGTTTACAGTCTACACTTTGGGTTCTGTGTAGATTAATTAGCATTAGGCCATAAATGTGAATCCCCTCCTCAAGTAAATAACATTTTCATGTGTTATAGATTCATAAAAAGCACCACGAGGGCCTTTTAGCTCCCTTTGTAGGCAGCAGACAGCAAGACAGTTCTGTTTATTTGCCCATCAGAAACACTCACACTGTGAAATACAGTGAACTGGCAGCGGCGCTACTGGAGGAGAAACTCTCCGACGCACCAGCACACACTGCCAATCATGGATCAAAGCGCAGGAAGTGGATTAGAGGGGCGTCCACATGCATGCTGGGAGATTAGAGGGCATGATGTGCTTCAGCCAAGAGCCCTTAAAATACTTCAACACGTCCAGCTGCAAACACACACTCAGTGTTGTCTCGTGCTCCTAAGGACAATTAGATCATTCACACACTCCGCTCGAGCCAAACGTTCAGCCAACACAAAACACGAAAGAGGAAGACGATACATGTGTGCGCTCAATATCACAGCATCCTGGGAGTGTGTTTGTGTTTCTGAAGAACTGGCAGTGAAGTTCATTCACACACACTCTTTCAGCACCTGCTGTCAGACATGCTGAGCCGAGAGGAGATTTGTGGCTCTTCTCAGCACAAGCTCAGGCGCCATTCAATCACACAGACGCCCCATCAGCACCGGCAATAAACTCACTTCGGCTGCTCCACCTCTCACACCGTTCTTCTCACTCGCAGATAAAGCGGCCACTAAATATACCAAGGCCGGAAACATGCTTTATGCAAGTGCACAAACATGGAGTGCATTTTTGGTGCATGAAGTGCAAGTGCATTTTTAACATGCTCTCAAGAAAAAGGTACAAAAGCTGTTGGTTAATTAACCTAGGGGTTAATTATGTTCTCATGTCAGTTCAGTTTTATTTTCATGCTTCTTTTTTGTGTTCGGTATAGTTTTATTGTCATTGTATTTTGTCACTAACTATTGAAAGTCTGGTTTCAAGTTAAGTTTATTTGTTTGCGATTGGTTCATTTGCCCTTTTGTATATTGTTAGACTCTTTAGTTTTAGTGTATTTAGGCCTCAAGTTTTCCTTTCCTCCATAACCAGGTAAGTTTGCTGAGTTTTCAGTATTTTTGTTCAAAAATAAATCTGCACTTGGTTTCAATCCTCAGCTGTCCCACTGTGTTTCAGATGCATCAGGGTCTCAGTAAAGCGTCGTTTCCAGTCGGTGTGTCTTTCCTCACTCTGATACCACAGTGAGTCCATCAACTATTGTTTCCTGTTTATCTTTGCTCTTCTTTTTCACTCCATCTTTTTCCTTGTACTTTTCCACAGACTGCCGTTTCTATGGAAACAAAGAGCGAGAGGCCGGCCTGGGTTTGATGGAGCGCTGTCAGACAGCGAGGAGGAGGTCAGATCGTGTGTGTGTGTGTGTGTGTGGCCCAGAGGGATCTTGAGCGCTGTGCTCTATAGAAGCAGTGAAGCTCCAGAAGAAACTGTGCTCCATCTCGCTCACAACCTCCACGGTGGGTTTCAGTTTTATCCAGGGGTCACAGAATATGAGAATCTTCCAGAAAACAGCTGAATCCATAGGAAATATCTGAATGTTTCTCCTAGACAGCTCTCAGATTAAGCGAAGATGTTTCTCCTGGGCAAAATGACTCCAGAAATCTCGTCTCCTTGATAGTATGAAAGGAGATCTCAAATTGTGCTCAGATTGTCTTAATAACTCAAAATCTGTGCTGTGCTGTCTATTTTTTTCTTTTAAACTCTGGGTGAAATAATAATGGTCCTAAAAATCCCAAAAATAAATGAAATTAGGCATTTTTTAAAAACTGTTATGTAAAAAAAATCACCCTTTTTTTTATTTTTATTTTTTTAATTATATTAACATTTTCCAAAATAATACAAAAATTCAATTGTATTATGGTATGTAGAAAGCGTTTTTTATTTATTCTTTTATTATTCTTTTTTATTATTATTTTTTATTTATTTTTGGAGGAAAATATGCTTAACTGTCATGAAAATGTAACAATACAAATATTAATAATATTATAAATAATAATAATGGTCCTAAAAATGGGCATTTTTTGAACCATTATTTATATATTTTAAAAATATTATTATTTTGGAAAAATTTTATATTTAAAAAAATTGTTATAGTATGTTTTTTTTAAGTTTTAAAACATGGATTTCATGTTTTGCATTAGAGCAGTGAGATTTTTGCAGGAAAATGTACTTAATTGTCATGAAAAATTCATACTGCAAAAAGGTCCTATTGATTGGCTTAATTTAATTTGTGTATAATGTAATTTTTTTATTTCTAGTATTGTGATTTCGTGGTGAAATATGACCCGTTTCTGCCAGTTGTCATGAAATTCACTCTTTATGTCAATGCTAATTGTCTCATTTGTGTCAAAGAGCCTAAAGACTACCAGAACAAACATCTGAGATGAAGTTATATGATAAACGAGAGCTCAATTATGTCTCGTAAGCTATAAAAAAGCAACTTCTGACCAATAAAGTGTCCTTTTGTAAGATAATGGAGGAGCCTAAAGCCACTGAGCGCAATGACCAGGAACAGTCCATGAGACCGATTGTGTTAAAAGACAATAATTACGTTACAGAAACGTCCATTTATCATCCACTTCCTCCTCAGTGCTAATAGACTGGAGTATCTGTTGAGCCCGAGGCACGTGTGCCACATGTTTGCTGTGTTTAAATGACATTCAGCCCACAGCTGCTGTGCGGGGATCAGCTGGACCGTAAACATATAAACATCTTCGAGATCCTCCTCAAAGTTTCATCTTCACACACTCTCTCGCTTTTATATATATACATATATAGTCTTAATACTCTAATAGGTTAACATTCATTTATTTGATCACAACATTTGCTCACTGTATATTTGCTATATATAACCTGAACAAACAGACTTGTTGGTGACATATAGTGGTGGGTGATATGACCAAAATCTTATATCACGATATGAGTAATTTTATTTCACGGTAACGATATATATCACAATATAGTTATTTTTGCTTTGAAAAAGGTCTTCATCATATCAAAATTTTTGATACCATACAAATTTCATAGTTCATCACCAGTGTCAATATCACAAAAAACTTATATTAGCCTAAAAAAACAAACAAACAAACTCAAACTCACTGAAAACAAGTAAACAGTCAGCGATTAAATAAGCATAAGAAACTAATTACAAACAGGACAAAAAAACTACAGTGGAACAATAAATAAAAAATGCTACATTGTATAAAGTAATCAAATGAATATTAAATTAAATATATATTTCTTCTTATTAATGTTACAAAAGTGATTTAGTTAATCTAGTGAGAGATATTCTCTCTTTTGTTGTTTGATTAAAATGAATGACAGACAGCAGGAATATTAGACTGCTGTCACTTTAAGAGCTGCCTGGATCCAATATACTGTTACACATGTGTTTTCTTTCACAGCTGTTTGCTTTTAATTACAAAGACTGGTATTTGAACACATACAAGTGTCTGTATTTAATCGTTCAAAACCTGTAAAATGGCAAATTTCTACCAGTTAATCATGTCGTAACTGATATATCGCCCACCCCTAGTGACATGAATTTATTTCTAGGCGATTCATTTTTTCCTTGTAAACACATTTTTTGAAAGCCTTGTGGATTTATGAAAACCTTGAGTGACGAAAACCTGTCATTGTTCTGTCGGTTTATCAAACAAACACTCAGACAACTCACTTAATTAGTCAATGAAAGTAATTTGTCACGTTTTCTGGAAGCAAAGAGGCAATCAGAGCACGTAATGAGTAAACACAGACAGTGCAACATCAGTTTCCATACTAAAACTGCCCTGAAACTTCATCAAATTAAAGTTCTTGCATGTCTGTTTTACATTTGTGATTTATTTTGCGTCTGCTGAGTGATAAATGAGTGTTATTTTGCAACTGGGTTTCAGTCAGGGAGCGGCGGAGCAAGATGAAGACACACCGAGAGGTAATTATCGCTCCTGCGAGTGAGTTTTCTCCGCAGGTGAGAGTGAGGAGGCGCAGCGGGAGTCTGTTCTCCTGAGGAGCATCTTTCACTGCTCAGACAGTGTAGGACACTTTACAGACTGTTGGCACATACTCGCTTCCTGTTTCTGATTCACAGCCAGGAAAACCTTCTCAAACCACCGACTGCTGGACTGGTTTATTAAACTAGGTGTGTGCTTTTTACCAGTGCAAAACTGGCTGCCGTGATGCTAGCGTATTGTGTGGGTGGTTGCTATGCAGATACTAGTATAGGCTGTTATAGGTGGTTGCTAGGGTGTTCAAGTGGTTCCTCTATGTTGCTTTGGGGGATTTTAGGTTGTTTCTAAAGTGTTTTAGATTGTTGCTAGGGTGTTTAGGTGGTTGCTAGGATGTTCTGTGGTTGATCTGGTTGTTTGAGTGTTCTGAGTGGTTGCTGGGGGTTTTATTTTATTCTTGGCTATTTTATGTGGTTGATTGAGTTTTGTAATTTGTTGCTAGGATGGTCTAGGTAGTTGCTAGGGTGTTCTATGGAGATGATTGAGTGATTGTTAGGGGTTCTATTTAATTCTTGGGTGTTTTGTGTGGTTGATCGAATGTTGTAGTTTGTTACTAGGGTGTTTAAGTGGTTGCTATGATGATCTAGGTAGTTGCTAGGGTGTTTTAGGCTATTGCTAAGGTGTTCAAAGGTGTTTTGGGTGGTTGATTGTTGCTAGGGTGTTTAGGTTGTTGGTAGAGTGCTTTAGATTGTTGCTAAGGCATTTACTGTAGGTTGCTGCTAGGGTGTTTTAGGTGGTTGCTGGAGTGTTTTAGGTTTTACTAGGGTGTTTAGATAGTTGCTATAATTTTATTTTATTAAACATTTTATGCAGCCCAGGTAATGTCAGCCAAGATTTGGAGCAAGGTATTATATTTTAATGAAAGATTTATCTGAATGTGAGTTATTATAGATATTTGGCTGTTTTTATTCTATTTTATTTTATTTTATTTTATTTTAATATTCTATTTTATTTCATTGTTTAATTTTATTTATTTATTTTTGATTAAAAAAAAACTATTTAAAACAATATTATACAATGTTATTTTTTGGGTGGTTGATAGGGTGTTTTAGATTGTTGCTAGGGTGTTTAGGTTGTTGGTAGAGTGCTTTAGATTGTTGCTAAGGCGTTTACTGTAGGTTGCTGCTAGGGTGTTTTAGGTGGTTGCTGCAGTGTTTTAGGTTGTTACTAGGGTGTTTTAGATTGTTGCTAGGGTGTTCTAAATGGTTGCTAGGGTGTTTTTTGTGGTTTTGGGTGTTTAGATTGTTGCTGGGGTATTCTGTGTTGTTCTTGGGTGTTTTATGTGGTTGATTAAATGTTGTAATTTGTTACTAGGGTGTTTAAGTTGTTGCTGGGATGGTCTAGATAGTTGCTAGGGTATTCTTGGGATGTTTGAGTGGTTGCTAGGGGTTCTTTTTAATTCTTTGGTGTTTTGTGTGGTTGACTGAATGTTGTAGGCTGTTACTAGGGTGTTTAGATGGTTGCTAGGATGTTCTAGGTCAGCGGTTCGCAATTCCAGTTCTCGTGCCCCCCCACTCTGCATATTTTGCGTGTCTCTGTTGTTTAACACACCTGATTCAGATCAGATCAGCTTGTTAGAAGAACGCTCCATGCTTGAACTGGGTTCCGATTGACATGGTCCCTACACAGTGTTCATTGCTCCCTACTTCCTGAGCACAGGAAATCTGTTGAAGTTTACTTCACTTTGTAACATTCATTCACGGATTTTCAGGTGGTTGCTAGGGTGTGTTTAGGTGGTTGCTAGGGTGCAGTAGGCAGTCAGAAGTCAGTAGCTCCCACCTGAGGTGGTCTGTGTTGTTGTGGTCTGTAGATGAGGCAGAGCAGAGAGAAGCGTGTTGATCTCGAGGGATGTTCTTCTGAAGTGAGCTGGAAGACGCTGCTTGTGTCTTAATGCAGGAGGGCCGGTGAATCACTCAACTAATGTCTGCTCTTCCACAGGACCCAGAGGAAAACCGTCTGTCCATACAACACTCCCTGTGCTCTCCTGCCTCCGTATGATGCATTTTTAACAGCGTTTGCAGTGCAGATGTTTTATGCATGGCTGCCATCACACAGGATTTCATTCCAGTGATGTAATTGTGTTGATTAACCATCAGTTTTGCCAGTTCTCATTTCATTTGAGTATCATTTGAGTAGACAGCATGCAGTATATACTGCACAGTAAGCAGTACACTAGTATTACATTTCCAGCACAGCTGATGAGGCTGTTTACGTCACTGAATCTCTGTGTCTGCATTAATAATGTTGATGTTCTCCATGTGTCTCCTGCAGTATCATCATCCATCAGGCTGAATGGATGTAGCCGTATTGAACGTGACATTCATTACCGCCTGAAGGTATTCATGCATACAGTAACAGTATACACACTGCATCGTAAACAGTTGACATTTTATTTTATTGTTTGAAAAGTAATATACAGAGACAATATCATTTGTTTTTATTGAAGTTTTTATGAGTTAAATAGAGTTATCTGAATGTGAGTTATTATAAATATTTGGCTGTTTTTATTCTAATTTAATTAGGGAAATAAAATAAAACAATATAATTTTATTTCATTAAAAGTTTTATGCAGCCCAGCTAATGTCAGCCAAGGTTTGGAGCAAGGTATTATATTTTGATGAAAGAGTTATCTGAATGTGAGTTATTATAGATATTTGGCTATTTTTATTCTAATTTATTTTGTTTTATTTGATATTATTTTTTGGGAAATAATACAAAACAATATAATTATAATATAATTTTATTTTATTGAAAATTTTATGCAGCCAACATTTGGCGCAAGCTTTTATATTTTGATGAAACAATTATCTGAATGTGAGATATTATAGATATTTGGCTATTTTTATTTTATTTTATTTTATTTTATTATTATTTTTAATAATTTAAAACAATATTATATAATATTATTATTTTTTAGCCCAGGTAATGTCAGCCAAGGTTTGGAGCAAGTTATTAGACATTTGGCTATTTTTATTTCAATTTAATTAAATTTATTTTATTTTATTTTATTTTATTTTTGTAAAATAATATAAAACAATATAATTTGATTTCATTCAAAAATTGATGCAGCCTCAGTGAAGTTGCGGAGCAAGTTATTATATTTTGATGAAAGCGTTATCTGAATGGGAGTTATTGTAGATATTTGAATATTTAATTTAATTTAGAATTAATGTAAGAATAATATTCAATTGTGAACATCGCTGTTGTCTTTTTTCATCACACACTCCATTCCTGTCATCTTTGATTCGTTTTTTGTGTTGTGTGGCCGGCGATTTGATCGGTTATGGAGGCGTGTGACCTTTCCTGCTCAACATGATTGACATTTTATGCTGTGCGTTTGAAGGATGCTGGAAAAATGAAATATCCTCTAGTCAAAGTCAAAGTCAAAGTCAGCTTTATTGTCAATTCCACCACATGTACAGCACATACATACAGAGAATTGAAATTGCGTAACTCTCAGACCCTTGGTGCATACAGTTAACACTAAACACTAACAGTAATGTAAAAAAAAAAAAAAAAACAGATAATTACAGTTTAAATATATATAAATACAAACTATACAGATATGCAATAAGGACATTGTAAAAAAAGAGATAGTTATAGTGGCGTAAGGCACATGGCAGATAGAGTGCAAACCATTAAATAAACAAAACTGTGCAGATATAATGGGTGTAGTGCAAAAAAAACTGTGCAGATGTAATGAGTGTAGTGCAAAAGAGCTTATCAGTGTTAAAGTGATGAAGAGCTAAAGAGCTCAGAGAACAGTCTTAATTAAACTGACCTAGGAGGTAGTTTGCAGTCAATGCTGGATGGGGTAATGATCAGTCCAATGCTGCACAAAGTGACTAGTGCGGGTCACAGTTTGTAAGTGGGAAAGGGAGGGGGGGGTTCTGAGGGTCAGAGTTCAGTGGTGCGTGGGGTAAGAAAGGGGAGGGGGGGCAAGGTCGGGAGGGAGTTCAGCTTCCTGACAGCCTGATGGATGAAGCTGTCCTTCAGTCTACTGGTCCTGGCCTGGAGACTCCGCAGTCTCCTCCCTGATGGCAGCAGACTGAAGAAGCTGTGTGTCGGGTGGGTGGGATCACCTGCAATGCAGAGGGCTTTGCGGGTGAGACGGGTGTTGTAGATGTCCTGGAGGGAGGGGAGAGAGACACCAACGATCCTCTCAGCTGCTTTCACTATGCGTTGAAGTGACTTGCGGCAGGACGCGTTGCAAGCGCCATACCACACAGTGATGCAGCTAGTAAGGATGCTCTCGATGGTGCCTCTGTAGAAGGTGTACATGATGGGGGCCGGGGCTCTGGCTCTTCTCAGTTTGCGGAGGAAGTAGAGACGCTGTTGTGCTTTCTTGGCCAGTGCTACAGTGTTGTTGGTCCAGGAAAGGTCCTCTGTGATGTGCACACCTAGGAACTTGGTGCTGCTCACCCTCTCCACAGTCGCACCATTGATGGTCAGAGGAGCATGCTGAGTGTGCACTCTCCTGAAGTCAACAACAATCTCCTTCGTCTTCTCCACATTCAGAGAGAGATTGTTGTCACTGCACCACCCGGCCAGGCGGCTCACCTCGCTCCTCTAGTGAACCGACACCTGTCAAAATCGTGAATTTCATCATCTGCCTGATATTACTTATATGCAATTATTTAATCTGCATTCGTAGGTGATGAATGACGTGGAATAATTTATAACCCATTGTTTCAGCGATGCGTAATGACTAGCGATTAGATGGCCAGTGGTGAAAGAATGGAAACGTGCTCATTTAATATTCATGAGCTCAGAAGAGGATCTGTTAAATACACATGCAGATATTAGTATCTCTGAAATCTCATTTCCATCTCGACATGCTGAACGAAAAATGTGTTTTTGTTTCGATTCTTAACCCTGCTGCCAATTAGTTCTCATTAACTAGAGGCTAATGAACCTCCGTTCTTCTTCTCCAGTCGCTTTATCTTCAGCGTGTTTGAAGCTGCTGAATAATTGAGGTTTGCAAATTGGCTGTTTGCATTGTCTCCACATGCAACAATTAATTGTTTGTGTGCTGTCTGGAGACGAGGCAAGACGGTGTGTGTGTTTCTGTGTCTGGTGTTGTGTGAGCTGCTGGGTGTAGGTTTTATTTGAAAAAGCCAGAGCCATTCAACAGATCTTCAAGGTCAGGACCGCAGGATATTATTATGTGTGGATCACACAGATCTGTTTCTCTCCCCCTTCTGCGTTGCTGGCCAGAGAAACATTTTATTGCTCTGTGTTTGCTCTTTCAAAGCTCAGAAGACTTAATGTCATTTAAACCACCTTTATGTCTCATTTAAGCATCAATCTGGTCTCAGATGTTTCTCCTAAAATTCTACAGGAGAAATAAAAACAGGCCCAAATGAGGCAACATTTGAGCTTTAAAATTAATGTGTAGAGCAGATATTTTATTTTATTATTTTTACTATTTTTTTTTTTTTACAATATAAAACAATAAAATTTTGTTTTAGATAAAAAAAATAACGCAACAACTTTTGGAGCAAGTAATAATACAAAACATTATAATTTTATTACATTTTTTTCAGCCCAGCTGATGTCAGACAAGTTTTAAAGCAAGTTATTATATTTTTATGAAAGAGTTTTCTGAATGTGTTATGAGATATTTATCTGTTTTCATTTAACTTTTATTTTATTTTATTCTATTTTGTTAATGTGAATGTGAGTTATAATAGGTATTAGGTTATTTTTCAAATTTAATTTAATTTTATTCCAATTTATTTAATTAAATGAATTAATTAATTCCAAAAAATAATTTTAAATTTATTACATTATTGAAGATTATAGATATTTTATTTATTTATTTATTTTTTAAATAATAATTAAAAATAGTAAAACATTATTTTAGTTAAAACATTTATGCAACAAGTTTTGGAGCAACTTAATATTTTGATGAAAGAGTTATCTGAATGTTAGTTATTATAGATATTCGGCCATTTTATTTGATAGATATTTGGCTATTTCATCTTATATTATTTAAACTTAAATTTAATTTATTTAATGTTATTTATTTTATTTTGTTTTATTTTTGATTAATAATAGCTTTTGCTTTAAAATAACATGCACTGATGAATTGTTCAATAAGACCCAGAAGTAAGAAAGAGAATAGGCTCAATTTTGATTTCACATTGACTTATGTCTTCATTTCCTCTCATTGTTTCTAAGGAGAAGCGACTGTGATATCAGCGAGCTGATGTGTGATTCACTCAGACAGAAGCGCTCTTGTGCTGCAGTATCTGCTGGATGTCTGACTCTCTTCTGGACGCTGGCCGTCTCCTCCTTTGTTACTGTGAGGTCACAATGACACTTTTATCTCTGCATTTTCTTTCATTCTCTCACAAAAGCGTTCAGGATGGACGAAGAACATATTTCAGCCGTCCTGTCCCAGATCATTGATTGTTCAGCGATCAGTACAGTAAATCATTCATTAGATAATATCAAAGCAAGTAGATTTTGTTTAACATTACAACTTGCTAAAATGATGCAAAAATGAAATATTCTTACTTAATAGCAATTTTCTTGTTTTCCATTGCAAATATAAGAAAAGGAAAATGTTTTTTTGTCGTTTTCCGTTTGAATTAAGTTTATTTTTCTGACCCCATTGATATTTTCTCGTTTTAATCTCAATTAACTCACTTATTTTTTATATGTTTTTCAGAAAACAAGTCATTTTGCTTCTAAAGTAAATGTATCCTCAGCTGACAAAAATATGTTGTAAAATCGTTTTGTTAACGTTCCTATTAAGTTATGAAAATGTTACTTCTGAATGTTCAAAACATCCAGTTTTTAAATGTTTTCAAAATCTTTTTTCTTGGTTATGCGAATGTTAGGGGATGTTCCATTTTATAAACATTATGGGAATGTTATTTTTTCTGACACAAGTAGTAACATTTAAAAACCATTAGATGAACATCCAGCTGAAGCATTTTAAAAATTAAACGTTCCATGAAAGATGTATTAATAATACATATTTTTGTGCTAATGTTTTAATAAAGACCAGATAACTGCCCAGATGACAAAAAAATATGTTCTAAGAATTTTTTGTAAACGTTTCCATCAAGTTATGTCACTTAGGAATGTTCTCTGAACATTTTTAAATGTTTTAAAAACTTTGAATGTTAAGGGAACATTCCGTTTTATAATTTTTGAATGCTCTCTAAACATTTTGAAATAACTAGAAACATTAGGAATTAAAAAACATTGGATGAATGTCCAACTAAAGCATTTTTAAAAATAAAATGTTCCATGAGTAATGTACAAATAATGTTTATGTTATAAAATATAAAAACTTCTCTAAACATTCAGAACATCCTTTTAATGATTGAATGTTAAGGGAAAATTCAATTTTAGAATTTTTCAAAGCGTTTTTAAAATGTTCTAAAAATGTTTTTTCTTGGTTATACAATCATTAAATGAACACACAAACAGTCTGGATATGTTCATTTTGAACCTTTTCTGAATATTTGGAAAGAAGACATTTAACATTTAAAAAAACGTTAGATGAACATCTAACTAAAACATTTCAGAAATAAAACATTCTATTAACATTATTAAAAACCAGATAGCTGAACAAACATTCTATTAACGTTACCGGAAGAACGTTTGTTTGTAACGTTGACAGAACGTTCTGAGAACGTTCCTTGTTAAGAACGTTTAGATACTGTATTTGTACTGGAAATCAAGACAAAGTAGTAAGAAAATCATTTTGTTGCAGTTTATCCCCTAATTTCCTTTGCTCTGATGCATGACGTCCACGCGTATGGAAGCACGTGTTCACAATAGAGCCTTGTTCTTCAGGCCTCGGGGTAAAAGAGTTTATCACAGTGTCTTAGAGGCACAGGGCTAGCAAACACAGCACTATATACACGAGTCCTTTAACACTTACAGAGGGACAGGCTGACTGCGCTTGGTTTTGGGATGGAGTCGGGTCAGATGGTCGTCATCTGAGGCCTCGAGACAGGCTGTTTAATCTGAAATGGTGCCTGTGTCACATGGCGAGTCGAGCGCTAACCGCAGCGCTAAGCACACAGAGCTAAATGACGGCCATTATCAGCAGGGCATCATGGGTCGGGCTGGAACGACCTTCATGGCCACCGTCTATAATATAACGCAGCACACAGTGACCCGACGACACACAGAATGAGGCCAGTGAATAAATCAAACGAAAGGCAGAAGAAGAGAAATCCAGAGGAGAGAATGTGTTCAGCAGGGAAAACTGATCTACTGCATTTCTTTATATGTAAATATGTAATATTATTATATCTAACTATTATATTTAATGTAATATATAAGAGTGGAGTCTATATTGAATATTTGTAGTCTAATTGATATACTATTATATTTTTTGTTGATATTTTGAATTAGATTTAATTTTTATATTTTCTTTTCTTTTTTTTTATTGAGAACAATGAACAAAAGATTGTCAGGGTGTTACAAAGTCAAGACAATACAATTTCCATACATTCTTTGGAGTATAGTATTACACTTATCCTCAATGGTATGTGTAGACAATCCATTTATCCCAATACTTCATACATTTTTCCAAATTAAGTCTAACAGTAAATGTAAGTCTCTCCATACAGTATATTTCGTTTACAATTCCCAACCACTGGTCCTTTGTTGGAGGGTCAACCTGAAACCATTTACGTGTTATGGCTTTCCGACTGCCTGCTAAAAGTATTTTTAATAAGTATTTCCCAGCAGGCACAAAACAGGCACACAACGTCATAAGACCTTGATATTTAGTTCAATTTTGGTTGCGACGTCGGGTGACCAAAATTCAACGTAAATTCAACGTCTAATGTCAATGTTAAATTGATGTCCAATACCGACGTCAGCTGACGTTGAGATTTGGTTGTTTTTAGGTTGTGCAACCAAAATCCAACATTAAGTCAACGTCAAATTGACATCAAATATTGACGTCAACCCGATTTTCATTTTCAACCAAAATGCAACGTCTGTCCGACGTCGTGTCCAACGTCAACCTGACGTTACATAGACGTCTGGTGCCTGCTGGGTTGTCACTGTCTGGAACTGTTTTAGGTATTTTTCCTAGGTATAGCATAATGAATAAAAAATCCAACTCTTCCCCTAATATTTTCCCAATTTCAGCTGCCACTTCATGCCAGTAAGACTGTATTTTTGAACACGCCCAGTTTATATTTTGTTTTCACTTTAATTTTAGTTAAAGTTGTATTAATATTGTAGTGTTTTTGTCATTTTTAGTATTTTTTTTTTAAATAAATGGCTATATAGTTTTATTATTTTTAATTTCAATTTTAATTTTGGTTAGTTTAGTAAGTTAAACTAAATATATACGTTTTATAAAAATATTATAATTTATTTTATTTGCTAACATTTATTTTATTTCAAGTAACAGTTTTTTAATAATTTAATGTCTTAATTTTAGTTTTAATTAACTCCAACAATTTTGATTAATTTATTTAATTATTTTTATTTTCATTTCTTTTATTTTTTAAATAATTTTGGATGATTTTGTATTTATATTTTATATTTTCATTATATTATATTAACAATTTTGTTGTTTTTGTCAATTTATTATTATTTTTAAACAAGTCTATATAGTATTTATTATTTTTTATTTATTAGTTTTAGTTAATTTAGTACTTCAACTTGAATTAAACAAAAACTAGAAATGTTGCATTGGCAAATACCTGCGGTAAAGTTTTTTTTTTTTTTTTTTTTTTAATATTTTATTTTATTTGAGTTAACATTTATTTTATTTCAAGGTTTTAACTTTAGTTACAGTTTTAGTTAACTATAATAACCCTAATTTTATTTTATTTTTAATTTTTTTATTATTTAGATTTTTTCACTTTAATTTTAAAGTTTTACTGATTTTGTGATGTTTTTGTCATTTGTATTAGTTTTTTTTATGTCTGTATAGTATTACTATTTCTTTGTTTTATTTCTTTGTTTTAGTTTATTTGGTTTTAGTTATTTTAATACTTCAACTTAAATTAAAAAAAAATGAAAAATGTTTTTCACGACAATATATTGACAATATCATATCAATTGCTACTACAGTAAAACTGTGGTCACCTAGTAGAAACCGCCACTGTCATCAATAACAGATATTAAACAGGCACAAAAGACTCCTTAAACAATTTCAAAAAGACCCCATTTTAATGTATTATAATTTTATGGTATTACCTGCAGTGGGACATAAAAGATTATTTGTTCAGATGAACAGATTGTCAGAACTATTACTTCACATCTACAGGTCTTTTGCTCAGACGTCGCTCAGAGGTTGTTTTGTTTTTGCTCTCTTTCTTGGAATTGCCATAACTCAAATAGAAATGATAGTTTAAATATGCACAAAATTGGGAAACACGAAGATCTTTCACTCTTTTTTGAGTGAACAATACAAAAAGAAGCATAAATTTAGCCCGTTGCTATCTTAGCTGCTTGTGTGTATGTGAGCATACTGTGTGTGTGTATGTGTGTGTGTGTGTGTGTGCATAAAGAGTCTTTTGTACAGAGGGAGTCGCAGGCGTGTTTTTGCCCGAGGCAGATTTCTCCTCCTTCATTAAAGCAGAACACATGTCTGTATGCATGACAATCAGCATTAGAGCGATTTGAAGATCCTTACAGTCAGTGCTACTCGTGTGGGTCTGTTTGACAAGCTCTTCACTGTTTCCTTACTCCTGCTGCTTCAACATGTACCAGACATGACAGAATGTGAGGAAATATTAATGTTGACATGTTCTGGTAGAATGTGATATTTTATGTACAAGTAGAAGAAAAAAGTACATTAAGAAAAAAAAAAGGTAAAAATAAGATGTACAAGAAGAAGAAGAAGAAAAAGAAAAAAAAAATATATATATGTAAAAAAAAAATATATATATATATATAAAATTAAAATTGAATTAATTTAATTCAGTTAATTAAAATGTAAATTAATATTAAATTAAATGGTAATATTGACTATTAAATATATACACCCTAGCAACTAAAATTGTTTAATTTTAATGATTTAATTTTAATATATTTTATTATTTTATTTATTTTAATACTTTATTTTAATTAAAAAGTTATAGTATAAAATATAAAATGTGCAGTTTTTATTTTAACATATATAGTTTTATTTATTTTAATATTTTAATTAAAAATTAAATTAATATTTTAAATATTTACAAGATATTTTTAGTTTAAATACAATTATAAAAATAATTACATAAAATTAAAATGAATATTAAATTAAAAATGAAAATTGACTTTTTTAATACTTTATTTTAATTAAAAAATTATATTTACAATTTACATTATATATTTATTTGTAACATACATACATACATACATACATATATATATATGTATATGTATATATATGTGTGTATATATATATATATATATATATATATATATATATATATATATATATATATATATAATGTATATATGTGACCCTGGACCACAAAACCAGTCATAAGGGTCATTTTTTTGAAACTGAGATTTATACATCATTTGAAAACTGAATAAATAAGCTTTCCATTGATTTATGGTTTGTTAGGATAGGACAATATTTGGCCAAGATACAACTATTTGAAAATCTGGAATCTGAGGCAAAAAAATCTAAATATTGAGAAAATCGCCTTTATAGCTGTTGTATTTTATTTCAATATTTTAATTAAAATTAAAGTTAATATTTGCAATATTTAACAATATTTTTTAATTTAAACACCATTATAGAAATTATTATATATAATTTAAATTTATATTAAATTAAATATAAATATTGAATATTAAAAATAAACACCCTAGCAACATGCTGGAAACATGCAGAACGCCTAGGCAACTAAACGACAACATCCTGACAACCACTCGCAACACCTCCATATTGTGATAGTGAGATGTTTTGTCAGATCTTATTTTTATCATCTAGTCTTGTGTACACACCTGTATATTTGAGAAATTGAGAAAAAAAATATATGCATTTTTAATGATGCAATAACGCACAACACAAGATGGAGGTTTCCTCTGGGTCTGTGAAGCACGGTCCTCGACGACCTCATTTCCTGGGCTCTCCGAACTCACTGCCATTCTCATGAATAAAAGATGCAGTCGTTAAACTAAGTTTAATAGTTTCAATAAAAGCTCCTTCCAGAGAGATAAGCTGTCACATTAACTTAATATTCATTTTCTAAATGTTCCTCTCAGGGGTTCCACGGCGAAATTAAATTTCAATTCGTATTTGTTCTTTTCATGTCTTTATGAACTGTCAACCTGGTAGGAAATATAGTTGGAATTAGATGGTGATGTTATATACTGGATTTTATTGTATTTGCGTGAACTGTGCGGCGAGGGTGACGCATGAGTGTGTGGATGCGCAAAAACCACCGAGCTCATAATAACACAGAGACCATAAACGTGACATTTGTATGAATAAATCATAATGCAAACTACTTGTTTTCAGAATATTCAGAGAACATTCAGAAGTAACATTTACATTCCAAAATGGAATGTTCCGTTTTGGAATTTTAAAAACATTTTAAAAATCAAATGTTCAGAAACATTAAAGTCAGATGTTCATCTAACATTTTTTCAATGTTACTGCTTGACAAATAATAAAATAGAATGTTCCCTTAATGTTCGTATAACCATAATAAGTATTTTTAAAGCATGTAAATAATATTTTGGATATTAAGATTATTTTAACTTTAAACTGATGCTTCTGGCCAAAATATGAGTCCATAATATCCATAATAATGCTTCCTTAAGTGATAAAGTAATCTTGTCTGAATCAGGAGAGAAATCTGCACAGATCAAGCACCGTTTACAAGCCAAAACAGTCCAAAACAGCTCTAAACAAATATGTCGGTGGATTTTGATGTGAGAGACAACAGATGGGCTTTTTCACTGGAGGAAGCGTTATTTTGGATTATAGACTCATATTTTGGACAAAAGCAATGGTTTGAAGTTAAAAACACCTTAATGATGGATTTGTTTCTTACAAACACACAGCTTTTGGCTTCTCAAGATGTTAACTGATGGACTGGAGTGGTGTGGATTACTTGTGGATTATTGTGATGTTTTTATCATCTGTTTGGACTCTCATTCTGACGGCACCCATTCAATGCAGAGGATCCATTGGTGAGCAAGAGATGGAATGCTACATTTCTCCAAATCTGACGAAGAAACAAACTCATCTAAATCTTGGATGGCCTGAGGGTGAGTAAACCTTCAGCAAATGTTCATTTTTGGGTGAACTACTCCTTTAAAAGGAAACCGTATTCTCATTTTGGAAAACCAAGACAGAATAGTGTAAACGATCATCTTTCCAGACTTTAGAAAGTTTGACAAGCACCACGACACTGGATCAGTCTATATTGTTCTGTTGGCCCTGCACCCATCCATCCATCTGTGTGTGTGTTCAAATGAAAAAGTCTTTGTGGGCAGCTGAAGTGTGTGTGTGAAAGTTGTTTCCAGCACAGAAATGCACACAAATGCTTTAAAAAGCGTCCTCTGCTCGAGCTCTCAGGCTGTAATTTGGTGGGTGTGGACGGCCCTCGACATGCACTGGCATTTCACTGCTGTAGCGAAGATGACAGATGATCGGTTGTCATGGTAACCATCCGAGTGATGATGCACTACCCAATGTGTGTTTAATTTTTTTGGATGCACTAGAGAACCTCTCAACCCACCGCAGACAGTCTTTTTGGAAAATAAGTGGGTGTTAAAGGAATAGTTTCTGTCCTCATGTTGTCCTCATGTCACTCAGCATGTTCCTTCTAACACTATATATATATATATATATATGTGTGTGTGTGTGTGTGTGTGTGTGTATATAAAATTACACACGCACTATATATTCATGTTAGAAAGAACAAATTTAAATTATATATATATATATATATATATATATATAATTAATTTTAAAATTTATAAAATAATTACAATTAGAATAAAAATAAAAATATAAAAAAATAAACATTTAAAATATAAAATTATTAAAAATTATTTCAATTATATGAAATTATAAAATAATTAATTATAATAATTATATTAAAAGTTCAGTTTTATATATATATATATATATATATGTATGTATGTATGTGTGTGTATATATATATATGTATAAAATAATTAATATACTATTATAGTTTTTATTAATAATTTGAATTAGTTTTTATTATTATATTTTCAATTTTTTGTCATTTTCATAGATTTTTTAGTTCAGTTTTTCTTTTTAGTTTTAGTAGTTTTAGTAGTTTTTATTTATTTTTCTTTCAGTTTAATTTTAGGTGTTTTAGTACTTAAACTAAATAAAAATGCATTTGCAACTAACTGAAGTAAAAATATTTCATTTTATTGTAATTACCATTAATTTTAATATTTTTTCTTTGAATTTTCTTTGCTTTTAGTTTAGCTTTAGTTAACAATAATAATCCTGGCTCAGAGCTTCATTAAGGTGCCTTAAAATGAGTTCATATGACCTTTATGTTAGAATTACGCTATATTTTATAGGATGACTTCAGAAGACTTGGATTATAGTGCGCAGGTTGTGGTGCTTGACTGCATAAATCACCATCCACTTCTGATGCATTTCTTTGTAACCGTTGCTAATGTTCACTAATGTGAAACTGTCAGTCAGTATTTGGCTGATAAACCTCTAAATACTGGGTGTTAGGATTTAGCAATTGCCATGACAACAGTAACTATGACGTACAACTGGGAGTTGCTCCACTGAGAGCCGGTCAGTACTTTAGCGTGAAGTTTGCAAACACACACACACACACAAACACACACATAGACTTTGGCTGGTTTGTGCCTGGCAGCGCTGGTAACTGGCTAATGTGACAAAAGAACCTTTTTCCTAGAAACTGTATCAGATGTTAAAGCCATAAGGGGCCTCAGTGTGTGTGTGTGTGTGTGTGTGTGTGGTCTCAGATAGTGTTACTGTCTCTAGGTGTGTCTGAGGATGTGTCTGAGTTGGGTGGTGGCAGTGAAGTTGCCCTGGTTTCCTCTTACTGCCTCTGCATGGGCTCAGCAGCTAAAATAAGCAAATGATATGAACACGCTGCCAACATGTATAAAGAAAACAGCCAGGACAATAATCTCTGGAAACCTGAACGTGAAATTCCAGCTAACAGCAAATGTTCTTACAACATTCTGGAACAATGTTAATAGAACGTTTGTTCAAGTTATCTGGTTTTTAATAATGTTCTCAAAACAAAAGCACAAAAATACTTTTTGTTCATCGTTTTTTTCCCTGAAAGTTTTTAAAATGTTACTTGTTTCGGAATGTTATGAAAACCTTGTGTTATGGAACACTCCCTTAATGTTTGCATAACCAAGAAAAAATATTTTTAAAACATTTTAAAAATCAAACATTTTCAGACAACATTGGACATTCATGTAACATTTAAATGTTTAAATGCATTTTTTCAGAACATTCAGAGAACATTCAAAAGTAACATTCACATGTTCCATTTTGAAATTTTTAAAATATTTTAAAAATTTAATGTTTGGAATGTTCAGAAACATTTAGAAATGTTTAATTAGATGTTCATCTAACATTTTTTAAATGTTACTGCTTGTTTCAGAACGTTTGGAAAGTATTAAAAACTAATGTTCCCATGCTGCAAAATGATAAAATAGAATGTTCCCTTATTAATGTTCGCATTACCATTATTTTTATTTATTTATTTAATTATTTTAAACATGCAAATAATGTTTTGAACATTCAGAGAACATTTAGAAATGTTTTAGTTGGACGTTCATGGAACTTTTTTAAAATGTTACTACTTGTTCTGGAATGTTCAAAAAACATTTAAAAGTAATGTTGCCATAATGTTTGCACAATCATAAAATAGAATGTTCTCTTAATGTTCACATAACCATAAAAACTTTTTTTTTTTTTTAAATGTTACTTCTTGTTTCGGAATGTTCGAAAAACATTTAAAAGTAACATTCCCATTTGATTTACAAAATGGGGAAGTCGTGGTTATGGGGAAGTCGTGGCCTAATGGTTAGAGAGTTGGGCTAGTAACCTGAAGGTTGCCGGTTCGATTCTCACACCGGCAGGAATTGAAGGTGGGGATTGTGAATGAACAGCACTCTCTCTGCCTTCGATACCATGACTGAGGTGCCCTTGAGCAAGGCACCGAACCCCCAATTGCTCCCCGGGCGCTGGAGCAATGGCTGCCCACTGCTCCGGGTGTGTGTTCACGGTGTGTGTGTGCGTGTTTGTTCACTATTCACTGCTGTGTGTGTGCACTTGGATGGGTTAAATGCAGAGCACCAATTTCGAGTATGGGTCACCATACTTGACAATATGTCACGACTTTCACTTTTTTCACTTTCAAAATGACAAAATGGAATGTTTGCACAACCAGAAAAAAATGTTTTTAAAACATTTTTAAAAAATGGACATTTTCAATGTTCAGAAATAACTTTTTATAACTAAATAGAAACGTTAGCAGAACGTTCTTAGAACATTACACTATCTGACAACTATGCAAACAGCAATGATTATAATAACACAGTAGTTCATTTAAAAATTAAATAAAACATTCTCCTAAACTTTTCTGCTTGTGTTTTACAGGAGAAAGAAGGTTGTACGGGTTTGGAACAATATGAGGGTTAGTAAATGATGACAGAATTTTAATATTTCCTTCATTAACCCAATATTCTCAAAACAAATGATACCAAAGCTACTTTGAGAACAGTTGGTTATGGATGTTCATCTGGGTTAATTAGCCACAGAAAAGTATGAGCCCACTGGGACCACAAGTGTTGTATGACGGTATGATATTCTCCTTAATTAATTCCTTCCCTTAATTATATGCATAAAATCAGAATTAATCACATATATAAGTCTTATTTTAATAGGTTTCTTGACCCACATCTAGACACACTGTGCTATTTTACACAATCATTAATGATGGTTTTTAATTCAGAAGCTCCTGCAAGTGATTCAAATGAATCAGGTTGAATGATTCTAGATGGTTCAGATGCTTTGCACCAATTTTCTCCCACTATACCATCAATATCCAGGAAGTTGTCAACTGAATAGCTACTAATTAAACCTCCTTTCCCTGAGGATGCCAGTAGTTTGACTTGCCATTTCCTTTTAACTACAAAAGCGCGCTCTGCTAGAGAGTTTCTTCACTTATAGACATAATGAATCTGTCTTTGTTATTGAGACTTCCGCTTCCGAACATAATTCGACAGCGCAGAGTGTCAGCCGTGCCTCTGTAATTGTGGCTCGGAGCTCTTTCCTCCTTCGGGTCGTGAATGATAAAAGTGTTTGATGTTATTAATTCATAGCAGGGATGTGATCTTTTATCCGGCCCGTGGAGGAAAGCCAGCTCTGATGATAAAAGTTCTGTTTCTGGAGTGCTTTCTAAAGCGTCTCACGGCATGAATTATGCACCAAGACCCTTGATCAGGTTTTGCATCTGAACTCGACTGCTGTTTAATAGCCAGTACAAATGAAGACATACGCTATTCAGATACAGCCAAAGAACATACTGTTTATTGTACAGTTATTAAAATGTAAAACTAGATTAGAACTAGAACTTTTTTTTTTTTTACTTAAGAACTTCACTGATATGTAATATACACATATACACGTAATGTAGTATTTACCATTTACCATTGTTTTTAAAATGTTACAATGTTTAAAATGTTAGTAAATGTTACAAATTATTATGAACAAATGGCAAGTAAAACACTGAATTAAATGTAAAATTTTGAAGTAAATAAAAAAATGAAATTGTATTTTCTCCAATAATCTTTAAAAAATATTTTTTACAGTGTGTATATTTCCCAATAAATTACTAATATATTGTTTGTGTTGTTTTTGTGCTTATAATCACTTTTAAATCTATTGCTGAAATTAGAAAATGTCAATATCTAATAATGTTAATAATATTTAATATATATAGTCTATAAACTTTATTATCTATATAATGTTTATTAAAATATGAATTAAAATATAAAGCAAAAAATAAATTGTTTTTAATTACAATTTTACTGAAGAACCTCATAGATGTAGTGTATGGATGGCAATAAATTACAAAGTATTTTTGCTTATAATCGGTATCAATTTTAAATCTATTGTCAAAAATATAACATTTTTAAAAAATGTTAAGTAATTTTATGAAATAGTTGAATAGATTTGTTTATATATGTATTATTGTATTATTACTTTTTAATTTTAGTATAAGTATTATACTAAAGTATTATAAGTGTCACTTATTTGCTTCAAATCAAAGTTTTTGAACTTTTTATTGAAGAGTTTTATATATTAAAATAAAAATTAAAATATTAAGTAAAATCCCACTAATTAACTTTATTTTTATAGTTTTTTTTTTTTTTTGGAACAATTTCAATGATATGTAGTGTGCATGTGGCAGTACATTTGAAACATATTGTTTTTATGCTTGTTTTTATGGGAGTACTTCTAGAAGCAGTGCTGCCGAATGTCAGACTTCTGCTGAACAGTGCAGCTATTAATCCTTTCAGCCGATCAGAACGTCTGTCCCTGAGAATCGGACATGTTTTGGATGCTAATCTAATCAGGACCGGTCGCTCCGCTCCATTGATCCCCATGTACTTCCTCTAGAAACAGAGAATGGAGTTTGTCAGGCAGATTGATATGAAGCTTAATCTAATACAGGAAGACAGCGATGGAAAACATTTCCTCAGTCTGCATTATAAAAAGCTACCAGACTTTGTCATGCAACTGCGGTTGCTAGGCTGTTCTGGCTGGTTGCTATAATGATCCATCGATATGAATCGATACATCGATCAAATGTCTAACGAAACGATGTATCGATGCCAGGCGTGAAATATTGGTAAACACAGTCGGTTAGGCCCAGGCCCGGCGCCAGGACGCACGACTTGGGGGGGGGGGGGGGGGGGGGGGGGGGGGGGGGATTGGGGGGGGGCTTTAATATTTCTTGGGGGGGCCGAATCATGCACGATTTAGCATGGCAGCCAATACAAATAGCCTAATTAATAACCATTTCCTTACCTAAATCCTGCGTTTGGACCAGGCTCAGTTGCAGAATCACATCCCTCTGTGCTTCTGAAATTATTATCTTTATCTATATAGTGTAGTAGTTAGCTATCTCTTGTGTCGTACATGGCTGCTTGTCAAGCATGAAAAACACATTTTATTTAAATTCTGAATGTTTTATCGTATACAGAATGCAAAGAGCGCTCCCTTTAAATATATTAAAAACTGTCACTCATTCATCACGATCTTACAAAGATCAGTTTTAACCAATAAATGTGACAACACAATTAAACGTTTTTTTTTTTAAATGAAGTTATGAGCATGATAGAACTCAGTGCTGGACAAAAATGATGAGTGCGTGGATTCCAACCTAAACACCTCTGATTGGCAAATGATGGGGGCACAGGGATGTCTGTGAGGGGGCAAAGCCCCCCCGGCCCCCCCTCTGGCGCCGGGCCTGGTTAGGCCTATGTCTTATTGTTAACAATTGCGAAAGAAAAAGCATGTGTATCAGTATACTGGATCTGCTTTCTTCTTAAAGTGAAAGCAGACTAACAATAAACCTAATGCTGTCAAAGAAAAATACAAGTATTGCTCACTGCTCCTGACTGAATAACTTTTGTAACATAAGTAATGATTAATCTATATTTAATTCATACAGTGAAGACTATGCAGTTATTTTACATATAATTATTACATTTCTGTACCTGAAAATTTCTTTTAGACCTACCTGAAAAACCTGAAAAGCACTGTTTATTGAATTTGTCTTTGTTCTATTGTATTTATTTTCTGCTATTGGCTGTAATCTTTAGAAATATTTTTATCACTGAGCCCATAGTAGCAGCCAAAAAAAAAGTCTCAAAGTTTTAACAACCTTGTATTTTTTATATTTATTTTTTACATTATTGTATTTTTTCCTACAACTGGAGTACCTTGTTTTTGTTTTTTTTCCTAATGAGGATTTCACTGTTTTACACAATGCACATTTTAGCACAGAAGCCTAATTGATTTTCTTGACTGTTGTCATGTCATAAGATTACTGATTTTATGCGTGACTTGATTTTTTTAATTTTTCCAATTATTTATTTTTCTTTATTATTAAAAAAAAAGTATAGGCCTATTTTTTTTTGTTGTGAATGTTCCAATTGAGGTATAAATTTCAGATAAATGTTCATGTTATATATTTAGATTGCATTTGTGAGTTAATAAAAATGTTGATGGTTGTTTAAAATAGGCACATAACATCATAATATCGATAAATCTATTGATATACTCTTGAATCAAATCGTATCGAAATCATATCGTTGAATTTTTAGAGGTATCAAAATAGTGAACAGTCAGCGTTCTGAGACGTGTGCACTGGCTGATCTAGTCTGAAAAATAAGCTTTTTTTAACGCCATTTGAGCAGAATAAACAACATTTATGATACAGATGTTGTCAGATTTCATTGGTGATTTCAAATATGAAATTTAATCATAAGCTTAGTGAACAGTTTTGGAGAATTTGATGTTTCACCATTCAAAGAGAGATGACTGGCCTTAAAGGGACTTTGGAGTAAACAACTTGTTACCATGAAGCTAATGTGGTTGCTGTGGTGTACTGCATGGTTGCTGGGTGGTTGCTAGGGTGACTAGTCCAGGGCGTTGCTATGTGATATGAAGTAAACAGGTGCTGCTGGATAATACAGTGACATTTATCATCTTGCTCCTCAGTGAATGCAGCTGACCAGTGTCTCGTCTCTGGAGGACGTTTGACTGAAGCTCGTCAAGAGAAGCTTCCTGCAGAATCCCTAATTAGTATTCAGCGTCTCTCTCTCTCCTCAGGGCCGTTACTGAACTTCTGCACTTAAACACTGTTCAGAGACACCGCAGCCGCACCTGCTGCCATCTGGGAAAAAAGACACTCCGTAAGTTTTCCAGAACTGTTTAATGAACTTCAGAACTGTATGTGATTATATTTCATTTTCAGTAGCGTTCTGAAGTATTAGCAGGCTTAGCCGCGGCGCTCCGGCGTTCATTAGCTGTAATCCACCGCGATCAGGTGTGTTTTGGCGCGATAGGCTGCGCCGGTGGGAGTTTTGCTTGTTTCGGCCCACAGTCACGTGATCCATGCGGTTGCCATGGAAATCTGCACACTCCGGGGGTTTAGCAAGCGCTCCAGCAGACAAGGGAGTGTGTTAAAGCGGCCGTTTGGTGAGTATGAATTGTAAACGCAGCTCAGACTCTGAACTCTTACAGTCGCTCTGCAGAAACACGTCTGTTTTTTGTCTGTTTATCACAGCAGTCACACTGTTCTGTTATTTGCTTTGCCCTCACACTTTTTGTTGAAGTTGAAGTGGAGACACATTAAAGTCTTATTATTGCTTATTTAGGGTTAATGTTTAGAACAAACACCAAACACTTCTGTCCTGCAAAAAAAATTTTAACTGAAGAAATTTACAGATAGATATCAGTATCAGTTTTATTTAATCTGTTGCCAAATATAAATCTATATTTTTAAATAATATTTTATGCAATATAAGTGTAATAAATGTTTTTGTATAATATATATATATATACACACAAACATTCAATAAAGACTTCACAAAATTTGATAAAAAAGTAATTAAAACTAAATTATGTATTTTATTTCAATTGTGTGTGTGTACATATATATATTAATTAATTAATAGAATTAATATAAATAGAATTAATATACATTTTAAATAAATATAGATTTTTATTTAAATATCTTAAATATTTAATGAAATGTAATTTTAAAAATGTGTTTATATATGTATAAATTTAAAAAAAAGCATTTTAATACTTTTAATCAATTTATTTTTGTTTTTGTTGTTTATTATTGTTTATTATTTGCCTCAAATCAAAGTTTGTAAACTTTTTACTGACTATATTTATATATTAAAATATATAAAAACATCTAATTTTTATTCTAGTCCTGCATTATTTGTGCTGTAGACATTTTATCTCTAAGTGACCTGACTAACTAATCTGCCTCGTTTTCATCTGGAAGGCGATAAAAGCAGACAAACACACGTTTCTATCATGCTGAGCGGACTTTTCTCCTCATTTCAGCAAAACCCACAAACTAAACTCAAATTAGTATTCATAAGTTAGCGCCGTTTTAGTTATGCACATATTCAGATACGCACACACATCATCAATGTGAGATGGAGTGTCAGATTGTGCCTTTAAAGTAATGGACTCATTTCGAGAAGATTTGATATTCAGAGTCTGTTTACAGTCTCTCTGGTTGGAGAACGGCAGAGGAAGTGGGTAAATACATTTTGCCCACTGCTGTGCTGTGAAACACCATGAATTAAACATGCAAAGCATTCTGGGAGATCGGAGACCAGTGGTTTCGGTGTGAAGACTCATTACTGACTCTGGCTGCAAGTTTAAGATGTAAGCGGGGCAGCGAGGTTTGATTAAGGCCACATTCTGTAAGTAGAAAGAGCAATATTTTCATTCATTTATTTAATAAAATGTATTCAAGCAATTTTTATTTTTGATTATTTTTGTCATGCATGTGGAAAATGAGACCCAAAGACTATCAACACTGGTGTAAAATTGCATGATCAGCACATCTGATGCACCGCAGACTGCAGTCGCAGACACGATTGATGCTGTTTTACAAACCCACTAAATGAATTGGTTCATCCTGTGAATCTCACTTCATTCATACTGATGACTGAACACGTGTCCTGTTAAAGCGCTCGCGGGGAGAATCTGAATAGCGCTTGCGTGATTTATCCGCGGCTCAGTGCACAGCAGCATCTGTATGTGACAGAGAGAAGAAGGTGATTTATGGAGCTGTTTGTTATTCAGAGTCTGGCCTTTGCTGCTTATTACTGGTTTAAACAGCATGTGTGACAGTGGGCAAGCTAATGAGCATCTCACAAAAACACTTTGGTATTTTTTTGGAAAATATTGCTAATGTTTCTTAGAAAATATGTAATCTTTCAGGATGCGTGTGTGTGTGTGTGTGTGTGTGTGTATATAATATATATATATATATACAGTGGGTACGGAAAGTATTCAGACCCCCTACACTTTTTTCAATTTTGTTATGTTGCAGCCTGATACTACAATTGTTTAAATTCATTTTTTTCTCATTAATCTACACTCTGTACCTCATAATGATGAAGTGAAAACAGAATTTTAGAAATGTCTGTAAATTTATTAAAAAGAAAAACCTGAAATATCACATTTACATAAGTATTCAGACCCTTTGCAACAACACTTGAAATTTCACTCAGGTGCCTCCCATGTCTCTTGATCATTGCAGAGATGTTTCTACACCTTGATTGGAGTCCGCCTGTGGTAAATTAAATTGATTGGACATGATTTGGAAAGGCACACACCTCTCTGTAAAAGGCCTCACAGCTGATAATGCATATCAGAGCGAAAACCAAGCCACGAGGTCAAAGGAACTGCCTGCAGAGCTCAGACACAGGATTGTATTGAGGCACAGATCTGAGGAAGGCTACAAAAAAGATTCTGCTGCACTGAAGGTTCCCAAGAGCACAGTGGCTTCCATAATTCTCAAATGGAAGAAGTTTGGCACAACCAGGACTCTTCCAAGAGCTGGTCCCCAGCCAAACTGAGCAATTGATGGAGAAGGGGCTTGTCTAGACTGGTGACCAAGAACCTGGTGGTCACTCTAGTTGAGCTCCATGATCATATATGCAGATGGGAGAAACCTACAGAAGGACAAACATCACTGCAACACTCCACTGATCTGGGCTTTATGGCAGTGTGGCCAAACTCAATCCTCTCCTCAGTGAAGACACATGAAAACACACTTGGAATTTGCAATAAAGCACCTAAAGGACCCTCAGACTCTGAGAAACAAGATTACCTGGTCTGATGAACCTCAATTCTAAGCATCATGTTTGAAGGAAACCGGCTCTTCTCATCACCTGCAGAGTACTATCCCAAAAGTAAAGTGTGGTGGTAGCAGCCTCATGCTGTTGGGCTGTTTTTCAGCGGCAGGGACTGAGGAACTCATCAGAGTAGAAGAAAAGCTCAATGCACCAAAATTTTGAGATAGCCTTAATGAAAACCCAGTCTAGAGCATTCAGAACCTCAGACTGGGCCGAAGGTTCACCTTCTAACATGACAATGACCCTAAGCACACAGCCAAGGCAACACAGGAGTGGCTTAGGGACAACTCTGTGAATGTCCTAGAGTGACCCAGCCAGAGCCCTGACTTAAACCCTATCGAACATCTCTGGAGAGACCTGAAAAAGGCTGTCAACAGACGGTCCCCATCCAACCTGACCGAACTTGAGAGGATTTGCAAAGAAGAATGGCAGAAATTCCCCCAATCCAGTTGTGCAAAGCTTGTTGCGTCATACCCAAAAAGACTCGAGGCTGTAATTGCTGCCAAAGGTGCTTCAACTAAGTACTGAGTAAAGGGTCTGAATACTTATGTAAATGTGATATTTCAGTTTTTTCTTTTTAAGAAATTTACAAACATTTCTAAAATTCTGTTTTCACTTTGTCATTATAAAGGACAGAGTGTAGAGTAATGAGAAAAAAAAAGAATTTAAACAATTGTAGTATCAGACTGCAACATAACAAAATTGAAAAAAGTGAAGGGGGTCTGAATACTTTCCGTACCCACTGTATATATATATATATATATATATATATATATATATATATATATACATATATATATATATATATATATATACATATATATATATATATATATATATATATATATATATATATATATACATATATATATATATATATATATATATATATATATATATATATATATATATATATATATATATATATATATATATATATATATATATATATATATATATATACATATATATATATATATATATATATATATATATACATATATATATATATATATATAAATAAATAAATAAATGGAAATTATTACTTTAATTATAAATATATCATATAATTTAAAAAATTATATAAACTTAATAAATTTGTTTTGCTAATTTTTTTGTTAGATTTTTTGCATTTCCCTCAGTATAAATTAAAGAAAGCGCTAATTTTATATAAATAATTGACAAAAATGATTTATATATTTAAAATAAATTAATTGCATTAGTTATTTTTATTTTATTTTTTATTTTTTAAATTTTTTTTTCTTTTAATAGTGCATAAATAATTGACATAAAAATGATTTACATATATTTAAAATAAAATTAATTGCATTACAGCTATTTTACATTCTGATCAGCATACATTAAAGAAAGTTTTAATACTGTTTAAAAAATTTACATAAAAATGATTTACATATTTTTAACAACATAAATAATTTACAGTGTTAATAATAAACTTTCTTTTGCATTACACTAATAGGAATATGATGGTGTTTAATTGTCATTAAATAAAAAATAATCTTAATATTTTGAACAGACTTCATATTCTTTATGCATGTATATTTTTTTCATTTATGCTATATCTATTTATTATATCTATTCCGTTATTTATTTATTTATTTTTTGGTTTAAATATGATCTGAATGTATTCTTGACACTTCAATAATTGTGGCATGATTTTACATCAATGTGTTGTGTGTTTTTATGATTAAACCTACTTTATGTCCTCCATAGACTGGAAAAGAAGATCAGAGATGGATCTTGAAAGTGACTGTCGGCGCGACAGAAGAAGGTCAGTGAAAGTGGAGCGGCGGTCCTGAGCTCTTCAGTCATTCGTTTCTCTGACGGAGCGACTGTTTTCTTCTCGTCTCTTCCAGAGTTTTCTCTCCGCTCATCCCTCGCATCCGTGCCTGTGCCGAGTGTTGCCACGGTAACCGCAGTGAACGATGCGAAGCTGCTACATCATTTCCTGGCGCTGCTCGCACTGCTAACAGTGTTACTAGCCGCGTGCCTCAATCTGTCTTTTAGTTTCTTTCTTTCTTTGTTTCCCTGTCCTCTGTTTCTTCTGTCAGCCTCTTTTCATTGTTTGATGGGTGATTCACACTTCAATTCTTCTCTTTTTTTCATCTTTTATTCAATTTTATTCAATTATTTGTGTCACTATTGTTCGTATTCAGAAACCCATAGACTGCATCTGGGGTCTAAAATATCTCGTTGTTGAGGCTCTTTTAACTCAAACCAGTGAGAGACTATCTAGCAACCACAAAGAACACCCTAGCAGCGACTTAGCATTAGCATGTGTGCGCGATTGCAAATGTTGCATTAACTCTACACAGCAGTTCAACAAACAATGGACATTAATTTTGAGTGAATCACATTTTAGACATAATAGTGTCTGTTTTTTCTGTTTGGCCAAATGAAAATAGTTCCAATCAAACCCGAATCAGAGCATTTGTGCGAATCAGAGCAACAATGTGGTGTTTCGTTCCTGAATGAATCTGTTTTTGTACAAATCATTTGAGTCAGCGATTCAATCATCCATTGATTAAGACAGTCATTTGCTTCGCTTCTAAATGAATCAGCCGTTTTGAATGAATCATTTGAGTCATTGATTCAATGATCCATTCATAAAGACAGTCATTTGCTTCATTTCTAAATGAATCAGCCATTTTGAAGGAATCATTTGAGTCAGCAATTCAATGATCCATTCATAAAGACAGTCATTTGCTTCATTTCTAAATTAATCAGCCATTTTGAACAAATCATTTGAGTCAGTGATTCAATGATCCATTCGTAAAGACAGTCATTTGCTTTGTTTCTAAATGAATCAGCCGTTTTAAACGAATCATTTGAGTCAGCGATTCAATGATCCATTCATAAAGACAGTCATTTGCTTCATTTCTAAATTAATCAGCCATTTTGAACAAATCATTTGAGTCAGTGATTCAATGATCCATTCGTAAAGACAGTCATTTGCTTCGTTTCTAAATGAATCAGCCGTTTTAAACGAATCATTTGAGTCAGCGATTCAGTGATCCATTTATAAAAACAGTCATTTGCTTAATTTCTAAATGAATCAGCCGTGTTGAACAAATCATTTGAGTCACTTCTAAATGAATAAGCTGTTTTGAACGAATCATTTGAGTCAGCGATTCAATGATCCATTCATAAAGACGGTCATTTGCTTAATTTCTAAATGAATTAGCCATTCTAAACCAGTCATTTGAGTCAGTCATTCCATTATTCACTCATAGAGACAATCATTTGCTTCGTTTCTAAAGGAATCAGTCGTTTTGAATGAATCATTTGAATGAATGATTCAGTGAATCACTCATTTAAACCGGGACTTGCCGCCACCTACTGGCAGTTTTAGTGTCATATTTATTTATGAATGACAGGCCTAAACCAGCACAAAAACACACTCAGCAAAATATTGTTTAATTATCACTATCGAAAAAATCCCAAAAATCTTTTTTTGTCAATATTGCATACCCCATGTGCATTTATCTGTGTATTTGTGTGTGAGTGTGTTGGTTCCCACAGGTGTAGAGTCTCAGCGGTCAGTGAAGGGTGTGTAATTTAAACCTGTAAAGTCAAGACTGAACAAATGGATTGTCCTCCATATAGAGAGCAAATGAACTTACTAATTGTGTTCTGCTGTCACTGAAAATGTGGAGAGGCCTCTGTCTTTGTCTTGAGCACAGACGCAGTATAGATCCAGTAAAACTGAAACCCATCCTGCACTCTTTAGAAAGCTTGAAACTTTGCTTCAGAACAGCGAATCTCTTAATTGCTAGGTTTATTTTGACACTGAATCGCTCTGTTTGATCTGATGTCTTTCAGATGATGCACGACAAACACTGGAGAATCAAACGGAGGGTTTGTTGAACTGAAGGTTGTGAGGAAGGACGTTTGCATCTGAGCTTGAAGCGACGGCTTCAGTGTGAACGAATGCAGAGCGACAGAGCTGTAAGTGAAGCCTGCAGACACACACGAGCGTCTGTCATCAACACACACCACTGCAGGGAAGGACAGAATACACAGAGAAACACACATCACGGATCAGGCTCGCTTATGAGCTCTAAATGAGATATTTCTCATATTAAATTACCAAAAAGAAAATGTAAAGAACTAAATCTTGTTTTGTGACAGGTGCAGTTTCGCTGAGAGCCATAGTTAGAGTTTAAGTGGCACAATGAAATAAATAAATCCCCAAAATATATTTTAATATATGTATATAAAATTAATATACCTGAAAAATTAAAATCTAACTATTTACTTAAAAATAAATAAAAAATATGTATATATCAAATTGCATATATGATACTGCAAATGATAAATAAAAAATGAAATTCCCTAAATATGTTTTAATATATGTATATAAAATTATATACCTGAAAAATGAATTAATTACATTTAAATATTTATTAAAAAAAATAAATTTAAAAATATATAAAATTGCATATATGATGCTGTAAGTGGCACAGTGACTTGGTCAGAAATTTACAAATAAAAAATCCCTGAATATATATTTAATATATATACAAAAAGAATATGCCTGAAAAATTAAAAAAAATAAATTCAAATGTCTGAAAAAATAAAGAACCATTTATTTAAAAATAAATAAGTAATGTGTATATATATATTTTTTTATTTTATAATTATATATTATATTCATAATTATATATATATATATATATATATATATATATATATATATATATATAATATTTATATTAAATATAATTATAATTGCATATGTGTATATTTATATGAATATATATGTAATATGTAAAACACTCAATATATACAGCTACATATATACAAAATTATATATATTTATATATATATTTTTATAAATACGTATTTATAATTTATATACACACACACACACATAAATTAACATTATATACAGCTACATATATATGTGCATATATAGTCGATTATATTTAATTTTGTTTAAAAAACATTAAAAAAATACATTTTTCAATATTTTTCATTAATTATTTTAAAATAAAATATGCAAAAACGTACATATATTCAAATGATCTTATATAATAATATTTTTTTAATGATTTATTTTGTTTATGTTTATCTTCAGTTGTGGTATCAGGTACTTCAGGAGGGGAATTTTACACACACATACACACACACACACACACACACACACACACACAGATTTATAACAACACATATAATGAAGTCTTAATGAAATACAGTCATCCAAAACAGACAAAACACACTGTAGATAATGAATAACTTTCGGCATGTTTCATCCCGTAACATGAGCAGACATGTGTATCTATATCAAAGTATATTGCGGTAAACCGTGTGATTTTGAGTTTTTTGTCTGATAGTCACATTAGTGTTTGGCCTTTCATCTTCCCGTCTGATGAGTGAAATGATCCAGACTCACAGATGAGCAGAAACGAGAGACGCATGTGGTGCATATAAAGGGAGCTCTAGTTAGTCATGTTGCTTTAAGGCTGCAGGACCAAAGATGAGCTTGTGTGTGTGTGTGTTTGTGTGCGTGTGTTTGTGTGCGTGTGTTTGTGTGCGTGTGTTTGTGTGCGTGTGTTTCTGTGCGTGTGTGTCTGTGCATGTTTGTCTGTGCGTGTGTATCTGTGCGTGTGCGTGTGTGTGTGTGTGTGTGTGTGTGTGTGTGTGTGTGTGTGTGTGTGTCAGTAAATAGCCTGTGTGTTAATGGCCCGCTGGGAACGGAGGAAGTTCACAGTCATTAACGCACTTCATGACAACACCGAGTGGCTTAATTACTTAATTGGGCCTGAACCCATGGTTAAGTGGCGATTTAATTGCGGAGTGGAGAGTTTTAATACATGTTCTGCTGCAGTGTTTCGCTCTGAAGTGCCTCCGAAGCGCTGCTGCCATTGAGTCTGTGAGTTTACAGACACATTCCTCTCTCCTTACAGTGTTTTTCGGGGAATTGGATATAAAATGCAAGCCTGCGCTGCATATTAAAGATGCTGTGTGTGATAGAGATCACTCAGGTTGAATGTAGTGAGACGAGAGATGATATTATAATTCCCGCTGGGGCTTGGGAATATAATTATTGTCCATAAAGGACAGCCGCATAAAGACACTTTATATTGAATCATAAAGAGGAGCTGCTCAAGGACTGGATTATGACCTGCTGCACTGAGATCAGTGTCTCTGCTGCTGTAGTGAGGTGTTTTCATGCAAGATCTGACTCTGGATCAGTGGTATATGAGCCGCTCTGGGTCATTAGTATTCATCTGGTTCTCTGTGTGTGTGTGTGTGTGTATGAGTGTGTGTCTCTGCTGGTGTCGCTCCAGCGCTGGACTGAGTTTTAATTAGCCTGACCGGCTTTAATAACGGCACACACCACTGTGCGTCTGTTTCACACACTTCTGTACTTTGTTGGCACACAAAATCAGCCGCGTGTTGCCATATTTGTTCAATTGTTTCAAAGACCTCACCAAACTTGGGTACCACAGGTTTAAAAATATACCATGGAAAATTTTACTATTTTTTGTATTATATTATATTATATGTAGAAATAAATTTGGAAATAAAAACAGCAAAATAATTCCATTGTCACAAGGACAAAAAAAACTCACCAAACGTATATAAATTAAATATAACATGGAAAATTTTACTACTTTTATATTATATTATATTATATTATATTATATTATATTATATTATTTAAATAGATTTGGAAATAAAAACAGCAAAATAATTCCATTGTCACAAGGACAAAAAAATATATGTATATTTATGAAATTACATATTTAATATACTAATTTAAAATTACATATTTAATATAATATACAGTATGTATTATTATTAATAATAATAATAATGAAAGTAATGGCACAATACTACTAATAATATATAATTAATATGTTATAATTATATTAGTTATATTTTATTATAAAAAGTTTATTATATTATATAGGAATATGGAAACAAAAAAGAGCGTAATATAAAAAGGACAAAAATATATCTTAATGTATTTATATTTAATATACTTACAGAATGCATTTATAGTAGTAGTAATAATAATAATAATAATAATAATAATAATAATGAAATTAAAGTCATAAATAATTTTAGAATTTCTTATAAATGTTATTATTTCTATATATATTGTCACAGACAAATATAATAGTATATTTATAAATGCAATTAGATATGTAATGTATTTACAATATTTATTTATAATAAATAATTAATAATAATAATAATAATAATTACTTAATAAAGTAGTGTTGTCAAACGATTAATCGCGATTAGTCGCATCCAAAATAAAAGTTTGATATTATATTTATATTTATATTGTGTACATAATATATGTGTGTGTACTGAGTATATTTATTATGTATATATAAATACACCCATACATGTATATATTTAAGAAAAATATATATGTTATGTTTATTTTATTTAATATATTTATATATAATATAAGTTATATGAATATAAATATATACATGTAAATACATGTAAATATTTTCAAAATATATACTGTATGCATGTATATTTATATATACATAATAAATATACACAGTACACACATATATAATTTGTACACAAAAACTTTTATTTTGGATGCGATTAATCGCAATTAATCAATTAAAATAATTCATAAAAATAAATGTTTTAAAAGTTTGTGTGTTTATGTGTGTGTGTCTATATATATATATATATATATATATATATATATATATATATATATATATATATATATATATATATATATTTTTTTTTTTTTTTTTTTTTTTTTTTTTTTTTTTTTTAATGCACCAATATAACAATACATAGTAATGGTAGCTAAAAATGTTTAAAAGAAAAAAACATTTTAATGCATTAAAAAAAAAAAAAAAAAAAACATTTTGTGGCCTCAAATTTCTGAAGTGGTTTGAACACAATCACAAACTCTTTGACATTCCTCCTCTTTCAAAGTGCACAAACTGCTGGCAGGATGGTCGTTTGATTTAAAGCTTTAGTGATTATTAAAGTTGTGCAGCGGCTCGACTGGATCATTATTGTCCAGTCGAGGTGTTTTATTCTTGCTGGTGATTCTCTGATGCAGGATTTGGTTTGTCTGGAGCAGGAATGGCTGCTCTCTTTCTGTCTGTTTGTGTTTTATTGCGATTGAAGAGGATGTTTGTGACTGTGGAGGATCAGAGCTGGAGGGACTCTGTCATATGGAGGACAGCGCTGGTCCAGAGAGAGAAATCATGGGCTCTGTAACACATGCGTTTGCTCCTCTAGTCGATGTGTCAGGCCCAGAGCGAGTGTTTTATGGTTTCTCATAACCTCTGCGTGTCATTTCACTGCGTTCTATTGGTTTGTCTTTGTGCATTTGTGGAGAGGTTATTTGGGGTGAGTTACCATCTGCTCTGGGCTGGTCCAGACCCATTTTAGCCGGTCTTACGCCACTCACAAATACAAACAGGACATTTATATCTGTAATTTAATACACCAATAAACTCGAAAGCATTTGCATCTGAGTAAAGGATCTCTAGTTGTTCATTTTGTCATTTTATGGCTGTAAATGTATTTTCCATTTATTTTTATTAAAATACATGTTTTTGTCCCAATAGCAATGGGATTATTTAGCATGTAATATTATGGAAAGCTTTATGTTATAGAAATATATATCAGAAATATGGAAATAAAAAAACTGCTGATAATAATATATTAATAATATTAATAATAATAAATATTATATATATATATATATATATTTTTTTTAGATTTAAAATTATTATTATTATAGGATCCTGTTCTGTGATCTATGCCTAATAATAATAATATTTATAATAATAATGAATGTAAAGTCACAATGTGAAAAATCTTAAATCACTATAAAATAGGCTGCTGAATGGATCTGATTTGGTCATGTTTCAAGCAAAAACATTTAATTTTAATTCATCATTTAGAAAACAAGACTTCATAACTTTCAGTCATTTGGCTTCTCAATTAAATATATCTTCAGTTAAGAATGTTTAGATATTTGCACTGGAAAACAAGACACAAATACAGTCAGTCCATGAGAAAGAGATGAGATCTTGTGTGTTTTTCTGTGTTTCTGTGGATAGATTCCCAGCGCGTCCCAGAAGTCGCAGATGTTGTCTCTCGATGCGGTCTGTGAGTGTGAGTGTACGGTGAGGTTCATGATCATCCAGCCGCTGTGAGGCGTGTAGCGCGGCCTGCAGAAAGCGCTGATGTCCGTATGAGAGCTGGGGTCTCCGGAGTGAGCGAACGCGCCCCAGAAGCACAGCATGCGGTTGGACAGCAGCCGCTCCACTGGAGTCATGCTGAAGTTGGCCACCGGCGCGGAGTTGAACACAGACGGCAGCTCCGCACCATGACACACGTGACGATAGCAGAACGACAGACCGGACCAAACGCGAGGATCGCTCGCAACATGATCGAACACATACATCCACACCGAGCTGCCAGACAACACACCGGCTCGAGCCGACCACTGCGACGGACACAGGAAGATGTAATCAGTCACAATCTGAAAGGTAGAAGAATTATGTTTCTTATGCTCAGATCATAAATACAGTAAAAATTGTGAAATATTATTAGAATGTAACTGTTTTCTATCAGAATATATTGTGAAATGTAATTTATTCCTGTGATCAAAGCTGAATTTTCAGCATCATTACTCCAGTCTTCAGTGTCACATGATCCTTCAGAAATCATTCTAATATGCTGATTAGATGCTCAAGAAACATTTCTGATTATTATCAGTGTTTAAAACAGTTGTGCTGCCCAATATTTTTGTGAAAACGGTGATACTTTTTTTTCAGGATTCTTTGATGAATAGAAAGAACAGCATTTATTTGAAACACAACTATTTATAATTCATACAATATTTACCTTTTTTTAAATAATTAATATTAATTTATTAAAATATATATTTAAAATATTGAATAGATATATAAAAAAATTATTATATTAAAAATCTATAAATAAATATAAATATTAAATAAATATCAATAAATACAGTAGTGTTTAAATAATACCAAAATATCGCTGGCTAGAAGGCTGAATAGAAAGTTCAAAAGAACAGTAGTTATTTGAAATAGAAATCTTTATAATTTATAATGTATTAATAAATAATACAAAAATATATCTATAAATAAAGATAAATATTTTTAAAAACATGAATAAATTCTATATTAGTGTAGAAATAATACTATAATCACTTTTGGGTAGAAGGCTTCACCATTTAAGGACAGAAAAGTTCAAAAGAACAGAATTTATTTAAAATAGAAATATTTATAATTTATAATAATATTAAATATTAATAAACTTATTAAAATAAAATATTAAATAAATATTTTAAAATGATAGAAAAATCCATAAAAAATAATATAAATATAAATATAAAAAAATACTATAATAGTATATAAATAATGCTAAAATATCACTGCTGGGTAAAAGGCTGCAGCAAAACATGTTAATAATTTTTTTAATAGTGCAGAAATAATACTAAAATCACTTCTGGGTAAAAGGCTTCATTTAAGGACATAAAAGTTCAAAAGAACAGAATTTATTTAAAATAGAAATACATTATAAAATATTAATACATTATTAAATATTAATATAAATGGGTTAAAAACAAATATAAAAATATGAAATAAATATTTAAAGAATATAAAAATATTAATATAAATATTTAAAAAATACTATAATAGTATATAAATAATTCTACAGTATCACTGCTGGGTAAAAGGCTGCAGCATTTAGTCAAGAGACAGAAAGTCATCGGATCTCAGTGTGAGTTTGTGTTTGTGCTGAAAGCCTGACAAACTGAACGCGTCTCAGCTCTCCTCACTCTGAACTCATCTGATCACACACACAGAGCTCGTGTCACTCAGTGAAATGAGTCTAGTGACTTAACGCAGGGCCAGACTTCAACTATCCGTGTCACTTCAGCAGTAAATGCATAGATTTATTTATTTAATTATGATAGGCGGGTTGTGGTGACCTTTGACCTCTCGGGTGAACTCTGCTAAAGTGGCACAGAGTAACTCATTAAATATTAAGAGTGAGAGTCATTGAGATCTCAGTGCCAGATGAGTAAATCACAAAACACACCGAGTTGCAGCGCCACCTTGTGGACAGAAGAGGAGCACAGCGATTTAAAAACAAAATGATTCTTCATTGGGATCTTTGTCTGTTTCACATACTTAAATCAATTATAAAAACGTCATTCTCTATTATAGTTACCTATTTTATTTTAATTCCATAATTGATATATTCCCAAGCAGAAAACTATTTCCATTCATCTCAAAATCTAGGTGGACTTCACACTTTTAAAGAAAAATAAGGATATTTGAGATTATTTAGATTTTGATATTTTTTCATGACAATCAAAGCTTATTTCGTACTAATTTCTTATTACTGTAAATGACCAGATATATTTTACTGAGATTTATTTTAATTTTTGTTATTCTCAATGGTAATTATCATTAACATTGTTAATGCTGTAATACAATGATTTTTATTTAAATAAGTGTATATTAGTGTATATTATTATTTTTTTGCGTTGTGCTTTTTTTGCAATTATTGTCACAATGCAAAAACTCTGGTTTCTAGGAATAAATTTATTTTTTAAAACTTAACAATAATAATCATAATATAAAATCTAGAATGTAAAAATATATTTGATTGTTTGTTAATATATTATCATTATTTTGCACAAAGAAAATGAAGGATATTTTTAGTGTCATTTAGATTTTTTTTAAAAAAAAACATTTTTACATTATTTTAAAGATAATTAAAGCACATTTTCAAACAAATTTTTTACTATAGTAATATCAGTTTTTTTATTGATATTTTTTATTGATTGTTTTTAATTTAAATAAACTAATTAATACTGCAAATATATATATATATATATTTTAATTTATTTATTTATTTATTTATTTATTTATTTATTTTGCTTTGCAATTAAATGAGAATTCTATACAGGTATTAATAATAATAATAATAATAATTATAGTAATAATAAATATTATAGGTTATATATATATATATATATACACACACATCATATAAATTATTTTTATTTAATAAATTAATAACAAAATAATAATGAATTTGTATTATTATTTTGCTGTTATTATCTTATCTATAATAAAAAAAAATACATAATAATAAAATGTAATATAAATACAGATGCACTTTCAAGAGCCTTCAGTGGAGGAAGATGCTTTTTGGCAGTAGAAGAGTGTAAAAATTGTTTGGTGAAAAGTGTCTTTACATGACAGATGGTTGCAAATTTAGAAAAAAAATTATGGCAGCTAAAAAGCAAAGTCCTATCAGAGTCGCAGCAGGTTATCACATTATAACAAATGATCAAATGTATGATGGGTAGTGATGTAGCGTGGCTAACCTGCGCTAGCATGTCCCTGCGGTCTGCGTCTCTGTAGAGCGGCAGGTATTTGCGCAGGATTTTGATGGCGTGTTGTTTGAAGATGGCTGTGGTGTAGACAGTGCATTCGACCGCTGAGACGGGCTTCATGAAGACGGCATGCACAAAGATCACTCCTTCTTCTGAGGTGGTCCCTGAAACACACACACTAACCAGTAAACAGGGGCGAGTTTGAGTTCATGTTGACTTTAAAGACTGGATGAAAGCATACCGAGCAGCACGGGTTTGTCTTTCTGCCAGTGTCCCTTCAGAAAGGCGCTGACCGCCTGCTCTCTGATCAGCTCTCCGTCCACATACGGGCCCCAGCTCTCAAACTGCTCCAGAAAGCGGAAACCCACATTAAAAAAAAAAGGTTTAAAGGTTAATATATATATATATATATATTTAGTTAGTTAGTTCAGTTATATTTTAATTTCAAGTTCATTTTGTTTCAAATAATAAAAATGACAACTATATAAAAAAGTTAACTATAATCTTTTTTTATTTTTTTTTTTATTTTATTATTATTTTTTTTTATATATAAAATGTTTGTATAGATTATTCTCTCAGATGTGGCCGCTGTGTTTGTTCTTACTGGATTTGATCTGTGCGTTGAGCACCTCTTGAGACTCATCAGATCCTGAACTTTAATTTATTACCTTATTTTCATTTCATTATATGATTTTATATTATTATTATTATATTTTTTTTTATTTTATTCTGTAAAACTCTACAGGCATCTTCGGGTGAATTTCATGAAAACATCTATTTTCACCCAAAAATCAAAAGAAAACATAGAATCTAAAAATGTTTTATATGGTTTGCTTGCTTGTTTGTTATTAAATTATTATTATTATTATTATTATTATTATTATTATTATTATTTTACATAAAGAAAATGAAAGCTATTTTAGTACCATTCTTTTTTTTTTATTTTAAATTATTTTCATGACAGTTAAAGCACATTTTCATTCTAATTTCTTATTGTAATATGTACAGATATTTTGAGCTTTTTAAAATTTTTATTTTAATTGTGGTTATTGGTGATTTTCATTAAAAAAAACACATTACTGTAATACTATGATTTTATCAGTGTAATATCAGTCTAATTGAAATACTATTACAGTTTTTCATAACATTTTGAATTAGTTTTTATGTTCATGTTTTCGTATGTTTTATTTTCATTTTAGTTAAAATTTTTGTAATTTTGTTGTGTGGTTTTGTTATTATTATTAGTTTTATCAGTTTTACTTATTTATACTTTATTATTTCAGGTAACTATAATAATGCTGATTAAAATAAACACAAATCTTTTTTCTTTGTACACTGCAATTACTGAAAATTGGGGGAGGTATAATGTCACAATGCAAAAACTAGCTATATATGTATTTATGTATTAAGTATGTTCTGCTGCACCCAGAGCAGCACCGCCTGCTGGTCCAGGGTCTTTTCCTGACACTAGAAAGCCGAACGCGCCTGCAGAGACGCGGAGTCAACGCTGTGTTTGAGGGCTTCATTATTTACAGTCTGTCATACCTGCAGGGTTCCTACGGGGTTTGGAAAAGTATGGAATTTTATTAAAGTATTTTCCAGGTCTGGAAAAGTATGGAAAAAAGAAAGAGTATGGAAAAATCTTTGTTTCCAGACTTTTGCCCCTATATAGTTTTTTAATAATAGAAAATTAAGAATTTAATGAAAATGAATTTATCGTACAAGAAGTGAGGTTTCATGGCAGCTGTTTAGTGATTCTTTAGTGATCGTCAAATGAATGATTGAATTCATTGTGCACTTTTTCATTATGCAAAATGTAGGTTATAAGCATTTTGGGTTTAGCACCATATTACATCGCCTCAAGGATCTTTGCAAAAATAAAAAATAGGGCCTTTGCAAATAGGACAATGCACACAGAGTGAAATGGGCTGTGCCATCAGCCCATTTCACGGTGTGGTTTCTTGGCTGCCACAGACTATGCATTAAAGAGACCTAAGGCCTTGAAATATGGCGTATTGCCCCAATGAAAGCCAAATCTTAAACACTTTTTTTTTTTTTTTTATAGTACCAGTCTTTTTATAGACCCTTGAACTTGGCAAATTTTATGCCATCAGCCCATTTTGTGTCAAAGTTTGATGTTAAATTGGACATTAGGCCTCGATATTAAGGGTACTACCGTAAAGAAAAGCAAAATTTTGAGCAGGTTAATTCTGTTAACCTGAGTAATTGACTCTGTTAATTCATGTGCATCCATGCTATCGTTTTATTCATAGTAAGATGGCAGTGATGCACAAAGGAAATAGGTTATATAAAACTAGAAATTGTAATGCGTTAGCATGCAAAACATTCCCATGCACGTGAATAGTTTCTTGAGGGCACAAAAAAGTTTCTTGTGTGCATGTAAAAGTCTGTATTTTTTTTTTATTTTTTTTATTTTGAGTTATTTCAAGAAAATCAATGAAAAAAACCCTGAGAAAATAAAAATATTTACAGATGACTGTACTTTATATCAAATATAAAGCTGAAAATAATGCTGTATGAACCATTTATATTAAATAGGGTCTGAAAATCTACCGAGAGGTTTGGAAATTTGAGTCTGGAAAAGTATGGAATTTTGAAATGGAAAAGGAACCCTGCGTCCATCACTTCTCAAAATCAACCAGCTGCTGCTGCTCACGTAGTGATTTCTAGACTTATGTTTCCCACATTTAAATGGCAAATAATCAGTGTTGGGGAGTAAGTTACATGTAACAGAATTACCTAATTTAATTACAAAATGTAATTGTAATCAGTTACTGAGAAAAAAAAGTGTAATTACAGCTATGAAAATGTTAAAGATTACAAAAGGGGTTACATCTGAATTTTTTTCACACACACCCACAGGTTTAATTGATCTCTTTCATAAATGGCAGTGACTGCTCTAAAATATGAGACACCAGTGTTTCAGGAGTTTAGGACTCAGAATTGGACACATGCTTATTTGATAACTGTTTTATTTCCAATGGCTTATGTAGCCACTATATTTTTTAAGATTAACTGTTTTTTCCAAGGCATTTTTAGATGCCAGTGTTTCCTGTCATAGCTATGCAAAGATTTGATTTCAAAAACAGTATCATAGCTATTAAACAATTTCTTATGATTGTAAATCTGTATTTAACCTCAGAATGATCTCAAAGGAAAAAGAGGCGCTAAAGTCTAATTTTGTGGTGGTTGTGCTTTAAAATGAAATTATTATAAACTTAATTCAAGCGATGAAGGATTTTGAAAGTCTGACAGTATAATCAGTGTTGAGTACTACCGTAAGGTTAACCCGGTCTGCTTTAACTGTTTGAAAGTGATTAACAATTGAAAACAGAAATTTAGAAAAGTAATCAAATGTAATCGGTTACATTAATAAATTAATTGAAGTATTTACACTACTTTTACATTTTAGTAGGGTAACTTGTGATCTGTAACCTACATTTCCAAAGTAACCTTCCCAACGCTGCAAATAATTACATTTAGGGTCAGAGTATAGCTCTACGCTTCCGCCGTAACATTGCGCTTTGTAATGCAATATTATCCTATACATGTAATATGAATAACTGTCTTAATAAAGCATAAAGAAGATAATACTTTAGTATACTGATTATATGCTGTTACTTCAGGAGCTCAGGTTCTGACGACAAATCATATTTTACAGTTTGCAGAAAAATACGGCAAGATTTTCAGCCTTACAATTCTTGGAGCAAGAATTGTTGTGTTGGATGGATATAAACTCGTGAAGGAGGTGTATTTACAACAGGATGACAGCCTTGCTGGTCGACCCATCTTACCTTTATTTTATGATGTTGTTGGAGACAAAGGTCAGTCTAATGTCTGAATGCCAAATAGGTAATTTGACCATATTTCTCCATAAATGATCAGCAGTGTTGGGGAGTAACTAGTTGCATGTAACAGAGTTACGTAATTTAATTACAAAATAAATGTAACTGTAATCTGTTACAGTTACTGAGAAAAAATGTGTAATTAAATTACAGTTACTTATGAAAATGTTAACGGTTACAAAGGGGGTTATATCTGAATATTTTCACACACATACAGATTTGATTGATTTCTTTCCCAAATATGCATTGACTGCTTTAAAATATGAGACACCAGTGTTTTAGGAGTTTAGGACGCAGAATATGACACATGCTTAGGACTATTTAATAGCTGTTTTAATTTCTATTTGGGTTTATGTATGTATACTTTACTTTTTAAGACCTTTTTTTTTTCAAGGCATTGTTAGATGCCAGTGTTTCTTGTCATAGCAATGCAAGGATTTGATTTCAAAAACAGTATCATAGCTATTAAACTAAATCTTATGATTTTAAATCTATATTTAACCTCAGAACGATCTCAAAGTAAAAAGAGGTGCTAAAGTTATTATAATCTTAATTCAAGTGATGAAGGATTTTGAAAGTCTGACAGTAATCAGTGTTGAGTCCTACTGTAAGGTTAACCCTGCATGCTTTAAATGTTTGAAAATGAATAATAGTTGAAACTTTCATTAGAAATTTAGAAAAGTAATCAAATGTAATCAGTTACATTACTTGAATAAAGTAATTGAAATAGTTACACTACTTATTACATTTTAATAGGGTAACTTGTAATCTGTAACGTATTACATTTCCAAAGTAACCTTCCCAACACTGATAATAATGAAATTGAATTGAAATGCCTCAATCGTGTTGTTTAGCTTAAAGACGACACAGCCGCTGGATTCGATGTGGAAAACTGTTTGGAGCGCGAAATGAGACCACCTCCACCACTCTGTATTGGGGTCTTCTCTACATCATAAAATATTCAGAGATACAGGGTGAGAGCTTATTATGAGAAACTGCATTCATATGCACATAAAGTGCACACACTTTGAGTTTTGCCTTGGACTTTGTATCTTCAGCCAAAGTTCAGGAGGAGATCGATCGTGTTGTGGGAGGGTGACGTCAGCCGTCTTTATCAGACAAAGACAACATGCCCTACACCAATGCTGTCATTCATGAGATACAGAGATTTGGAAATGTTATCCCAATGAATGTGGCCTGGGCTACTGTGGAAGATACTCAGATAGGAAAATACTCCGTTCCAAAGGTTGGTATAGTGATGTTTAATGCACTATATGGGAATATGAATTTAAGTAATTGCATTTTTGTAATAGACATTTATGTTTAGAACCTATTAGTTGAAGCATAATAAGAATATCATTTTCCTTTTGCAGGGCACAATAGTGACTGGCAATTTGACATCAGTGCTGTTTGATGAGTCTGAATGGGAGACGCCTCGCTGTTTTAACCTGGGTCGCTTCCTGGATGCTGAGGGCAAATTTAGGAGAAGAGATGCCTTTTTACCTTTTTCTCTAGATACAGGACAACTCTGTTTCCATGAAAGTAATACAAAGATATAGGGGTGTGCGATATCTACGAATATATCGTAATTGTTGTTTGAACGATATGCGATTTGACATCGAGTATATCGCAAAAACCAAACAAAAACACACCCAGTACACGATAAGATGAAGTTAGAGCACATTTAGAGTTCACGCTTTTACTGCGTGATTTAGTCTATTAAAGTACATTTAGGATTCCCCCAAAATTCAAGATAAGGGGGAAGATATGCCTCCATATGACTTTTAAATGTCTTCTATAATTTATATCTATATTTTTTATGTCTTCTATGTTTATATCATCTGATATAGTTAATATCACATGAAGAGTACAGTTTTTTCTCCAAATATTAGTATGATTGCAAATGTGATATTGATTTTATAAAACGGTCCAATAAACAAGAAGTTCATATTAACTGACTTGCATTTTAAACACAACAGTTACTGTTTTTTCTCTGTTTTGTCAACAAAAGTAGTTTCAAACAAAGCCAGAGCAGAACTATTTTGCGTTTCTGAGCGACAAACGGCAGTGTTTCGTTACCGAATCAATCAGCCGTTTAAACGAAATGGTTGAATGAATGACTCAATGACTCACTCATGCAGTGATTTGCCGCCACTTACTGGCAATTTTAGGTTTATATTTAAACTATATTTTCCCTTTTTTCCCTCAAAATCGTTTCAAATATCACTATTGAACGTTTTGTTCTTAAAACATCAAACATTATTTATGCAACTGTAACTGCAGGTTAAATGCATTCATGTCCTGCATTAAATACTCTGCATAAATGCATCTAAATGCCACTTCAGATGCAGATTCTGTGCCACCTCTGCATTGCAAACACAAATTTTGTTGATATTGATTTCATTTGATTGGTAACAGCCCTATAGGGTCTTACTATTTGAATTTATTGATTAAAATTAAGAATTTGACACAAAATATGATGCACACATTTAATTAGGTTAGAAAATTGGCCTTAAAAAGGTAAAAATGCCCATAAAATGACGTCAACATGAAAGCTTGGGATTTGTTTTAAAAAAGACTCGTTTCAATGATTCAGAGTCGACTCTTTCTTTTGAGAGACAATAACTTTATACACGGTGCACTTTCAGGTTTAAAACTTTGCAGGATGTTTTCATTCACTTAGAGCTGTGTTACACACTGCATGAAAGGTCATTTACAAAAATCCATAATAGGGGCATTTTAAAATACAATTTATTTCTGTGACGCAGCGCTGAATTTTCAGCAGCCATTACTCCAGTCTTTAATGTCACATGATCTTTCAGAAATCATTCTGATATGCTGATTTATTATCAGTGTTGAAATCGTTGTGCTGCTTAATATTTTTCTTTTTTTTTTTGGAACCTGTGATACTTTTTTCAAGATTCTTTGATGAATAAAAAGGTTAAAAGAATAGCATGTATTCAAAATAGAAATCTTTTCTAACAATTTAAGTCTTTACTATCAGTTTTTATCCATTTAACACACCCTTGCTGAATAAAAGTAGGCTATTCTAAAAGTGTCTTTAAAAAAACAAAAACAAAAGGGAAAAAAGACATTTACTGACCACATAGTATTATATATTGCAACACAAAATTTATATTTTGAATAAATACTGTTCTTTTAAACATTTTATCAAAACATCCTGAAAAAATATCACAGGTCCCAAAAAAATATAACGCAGCACAACTGTTTCAAACATTGATTATAAATCAGCATATATTAATGATTTCTGAAGGATCATGTGACACTGAAGACTGGAGTAATGGAGTAATGTTATGTTAAATTGCAATAATTTTTCACAAAATTACAGTTTTTCTGTATTTTTGATCAAATAAATGCAGTCTTGATGAGCATAAGAATCTTCTTTAAAAAACATTAAAAATCTGGAACGGTTGGCAACTCTAGTGCCAACCGTAGTGCCTAGGTTTCTACGTATATATATTTGTGCTCATAGATATATATATATATACGTAGATGCCTCATTAGCGACTGTTTCTATGGACCTATATAAGTAACATAGATATATATATATATATATTTACGTAGATGCCTCATTAGCGACTGTTTCTATGGACCTATATAAGTAACATAGATATATATATATATATATATACGTAGATGCCTCATTAGCGACTGTTTCTATGGACCTATATAAGTAACATAGATATATATATACGTAGATGCCTCATTAGCGACTGTTTCTATGGACCTATATAAGTAACAGATATATATATATATATATATATATATATATATATATATACGTAGATGCCTCATTAGCGACTGTTTCTATGGACCTATATAAGTAACATAGATATATATATACGTAGATGCCTCATTAGCGACTGTTTCTATGGACCTATATAAGTAACATAGATATATATATATATATATATATATATATACGTAGATGCCTCATTAGCGACTGTTTCTATGGGCCACCATACGTAAGCCATCCGCCATATTGCAGCTGTAAACTTGACGTCATTCACCATAGTAATCACTGAATATTCGAAAGATGCCACAATCCTGCACAGAACGGCTCAACGGCTCTGTGCGAACCTACAGTATGGTGAATGACGTCAAGTGGATCGTTCCAAGATGGTGGCCGCATCTACGTGCCTGGAGCAGTTGAATAGGGCGTCTATGGGTGAATTCCAAATGGCTTTTTTGCACCCTTCAAGGGCACTTCGGGAAGGGGACGCCATTTGTAGGGACGTTCCAAACGAAAGTGAACAACTGAATCCCTTCACGAAGGGCCCTTCCAGAAGTCCGTTAGCGAAGGGAACATGCGATGGTCACTTTACGGAAGTTATTTCCGTTTGTGATCATGTGATCTTCAGTTAGGAAATCTTGCGGTGCATTTTAAAGCAAAGTTGGGGTTGATATCGACTTCACATACAAACGCAAGTAGAATAAGCTGATAATATTTGTCTTTATTTTGACGGAATACAAAATATTTTTCGTCAGTAATAGAAATATGATTTAAGATGGTAGTGTAAGCAAGTTTAAGCACGTTTAGTTGAATAGCAAATAAGACAGTTAGACTATATTTAAATAAAATAATTATAATGAGAAGAAATATTTATTTGCAACAACCAATGGAGTGCTGAATGCTGCACGCACACGCAGCGTTGCCAAGGTAACATGTGGTCAGTCATTCCCTTCACCAAGGGAGGTCCAAACACTTATACGAGACGTTAATGTCCTGCACCCTTAAAGGTCTGAATCGTTCCCTGTCCCCTATATAGTGCACTACGTGGCATTCACCGTACAGAAAATACTAATTCTGTGAACAAGTGACCGATTTCAGCCTGGGCTTCAGCGTCTATTTATAGTGTAGGAGGCGGGCGCTTAGAATTCTAGAGAGCATTTGATTGGACAGAAAGTTTGATGAGAAGATGAAGTACGATGTGACGTCAAAAAAATCGTTGAGCCGTTTTGGCGGAAGTGACGAACTGGAAAATTTGAATGCTTATATTTTCTAAATGCGAATTTTGTCACTGTTTTGGAGCACACTGGCATACAGATAACCTTAAGACTAACATATTGATACAAACACCCAAAAAACTTCAATTTTGATTTCATGGGACCTTTAAAAGAACACACTTCAAAGGGCTCTGCTCACTTCCGTCTGTGCTCCACACCACCAGGTGGCAGTACGTGTGCTGTTTGCCGCGCGCTCATGACGATCAGACGCAGCGTCTGACGTCACTCCCAACAGCCGCAATGGCGGCTCCCACAGAAAGCACGAGTGAAACACCAACAAATAAAAAACAGAAAAAGAGCAAAAACACAGGTACAGTTACACTTATAAACCATCAAACACACGCAATATAATCCTCACAGACCTCGCGTGTCACCAGTGTCCGTGTTAGTGAAGTTAAATGAGATGTTTATGCTTGACGCAGCTCGTGTAGAATTAAAACTTGTGTGTTTTTAAGCTACAATGACGTATTTTTGTGCGCTTTTTTATTACAGTTTTCTCCTAGAGTTCAGTTATTGTGCATTTGTGGACTTTCTCGTTCCGCTGCATTTCTCTAATACACACTAAATGATTATCATATTCGTATAGCATGCTATTCACATGGTACATAAAATAAACTGGAACATTAGTAAAAACACATAGTAAAGTTCTCCTTATCCTCAGGTTTGGAGGATTGTGTCTGTATTATTTGTACTGCAAGACACATTAGATGAAAGCTAATGACTAATTAAACTCAGTTTTTTGTTTTAAACAGATGAGACTGAACTGCTGACGGTTCCAGACGGCTGGAAGGAGGCTAAATTCACCGCAGAAGACAATCCCAAAGGTCTGCTGGACGAGAGCAGTTTCGCCACACTTTTCCCCAAGTAACGTTACAGAGAGGCGTATCTGAAGCAGTGCTGGCCGCTGGTGCGGAAAGCTCTCGGAGATGTTGTATGTGTCGTGAAAATGTTGTTTCTTTGGTTTCTAAATGATCATGAGCTCTTTGAATTAGTTTGTGTAATTTCTCTGAAAATGTGCTGCTGCTCTGTAGTTTATCAGTGCCACACTGGACCTGATTGAAGGCAGCATGACGGTGAACACAACAAAGAAAACATTCGACCCCTATGCCATCCTCAGAGCGAGAGATCTCATCAAGTTATTGGCTAGAAGTGTGCCGTTTGAGCAGGTGTGAGTTCATCAATAAATTACTGATAATATTTTTTGTATATATATATAAATTATTTATAGATTTGAAATAGCTAATAATAATTCATACATTAAGTAAAATATTAAAATAACATTTAATATGAAAGCTATAAATAACTTATTCATAAATATACATTCGCTAATATTATAATGTCAATAGGTATACATTTCATATGGTTGATTATAAGATTTGATATTAAATGTAATTTTAATATTTTGCTTAATTTATGGATTAAGTAAAATATTAAATCATATAAAATCCTTATGTATTTAAAGTATATTTAGTTATAATAATATATTTAAAATATAGTATGCATTAAATTGGTCAAAAGTGACAGTAAAGACATTGATAATGTTACAAAAGTAGTGATGCTGAAAATTCAGCTTTGCATCACAGGAATAAATTACATTTTACAATATATTCAAATAATAAATGGCTATTTTAAATTCTAATTATATTTTACATTATTACTATTTTTTACTGTTTTTTATTTATAGAAATTCAGCCTTGGTTGGGCATAAGAGACTTCCTTCAAAAACATTAAAAAAAAAAAAAAACTTAATTATTCCAAACTTTTGACAGGTAAATTCTGCCACAAATCTCTTGCTAAATCGTCTTGTTCATTTCAGGCTTTAAGGATACTTGAAGACGACATGGCATGTGACATCATTAAAGTCGGGACTCTTGTGCGAAACAGAGAACGTTTTGTGAAGAGACGACAGAGACTGATCGGCCCCAAGGGCTCCACACTGAAGGTGAGCATTTGTTCATATTATACCGTACCTGTCAATATTTTTTATTTACATACAGTGAGGTCAAAAATTATGTATATATAACATAAGAATACAATTTTGTATTACATAGTATTATTTTAATTATTCGGACTTTGGGTTTATAGAGGGATTTTATTCTTTTATCTTTTGTTCTTTACTTTTAAGAGATGAAGAAAATTCTTTTGATGTTTTATGAGTCAGTTTGTGGTGTGATTTCAATTAGTTTCATTGATTTCTGGGCTTTATGATTTGTATGCCAGGTATATCTTTTCGTTTGATGATTCTTCTAAATATGTTTTAATTTATTAATTTAATTTATGAATTAAGTAAAATATTTCATCTCATAAAATCTCAAAATAATTTGTTTATTTTTAATAGTATGTTTAAAATATAGTTTGCGGTTGGTGCAGTTGTTTTGGAATAAATTATTAGTTTTATTTAGCAAGGATGCATTAAAGAGACGTGCATTAAAGTAAAGACATAAATTTATAATTTATCATTTAAAATTTAAATTTACAATTTTTTAAATTCATAAAAAATAAAGAAATAAAATGATAAAAACAAAAAAGACACATTTTTCCATCACTGATGGACTTAGGGTTTATAGAGGGATTTTATTCTTTTCTCTTTACTTTTAAGAGTTACAGGAGGTTGTTTTGTTGTTTTAATGAGTCAGTTTGTGGTGTGATTTTAATTTCGTTTTCTTGTATGTCAGGTGTGTCTTTTTATTTGTTGCTGTAATGAAATGTTACAGTGATAAAATCTCATCTGTTCGTGTTGTATCAGGCTCTAGAACTGCTGACCAACTGTTATGTGATGGTTCAGGGAAACACGGTTTCTGCTCTCGGCCCATACAGCGGCCTCAAGGAGGTGAAACCTACAGCTGCCTAATTCAGTTTAATAATTCAAACCTGAAAAAAAAAAAAAGATGAATGTAGAGGAATAAGCTTGTTTCTCACTTGTTTCTGCAGGTACGGAAAGTGGTGTTGGACACGATGAAGAATATTCATCCCATTTATAACATAAAGGTACATAGCAGATTGTGTCGTGTGTGTAGATGTTCAAAATTAGATTTTGACTAAACAGAAACTTCCTCGGCTCAAATTTTTGACTTTGTTCACATTTTTTCTCAAGAAAGACAAATATAAAAAGTAATGAAAGCTAAAATATTAAATGTCATGGATGTTTATTTACGGAGTAATCCAGTATTTTGTAGAGGAGGGTCAAAATGACAATTTTCACCTGAGATTTGAAGCCAAATTACAGCAGGGTAAAAATTACTTTAGAAAGATGACAGCATCATTGTGTTACTTTTACACAGAGATTGGTAACTCTATTAGTAAAATCTGTTGACTTTAGCAATCTTTGTTTTCATTATATGCCAATGGTGACCATTCAAAAATGGAAAAAAGCACTTTTTACATTCTTACATCCATGCACTTTTACATTTCACATACTTTTTTTCCAAAGTTTGTATGCCTGTAACTCAGGAAGTATTAAATATATCTTAATGCCCTATTGCCCTTTTATATTTTAGTTCTTAACAAACTTTTCTTTTGGTATCTTAATTTTTTAGGCCCATTTCCAGAGAGGGGTTTCATTATGGCACTAAATTGCACACATTTTCAGTGTTCAAAAACCAAATGTGGGTCACTTTGCATACAGATGATGCTTTCTTGTGTTGTACATGAGTAATTGTGCATGTGATTGAATATTTTCCAGACATTAATGATCAAGCGAGAGCTGGCGAGCGACCCAGAGCTGCGCACTCAGAGCTGGGAGAGATTCCTGCCCAACTTCCGCCATAAGAGTCTCTCCAAACACAAGCAGCCCAAGAAGAAGACGGTGAAGAAAGAATACACACCGTTCCCCCCGCCGCAGCCCGAGAGCAAGGTACGAGCCCACAAATCATGTGCTACGGGGTGTTTTTAGACTGACAACCCCATAAAGGTGGTAAAATCACTGTGGACTCTTTTTATTTTTTATTTATTTATTTTTTTGCCTATAAAATGGTGAGAGCATCAATATAATAAAAGATATAAATGTAATGTAAATAATTCTTAAGCCAATTAATAATTTATTTCTTTTATTTTTTTCATTGTAAAGCATATTCAATGTGCAAAATTGGCCAGAAAATAAATATTACTTAACATAATAGTCAGGTGTCAAAACAAAAAAAGGACACAGCAACAGATTCTTAGTCGCATCCAACTTGAACTGAGCACAGCTGCGTAGTTAACATGTAGTTAAAAATCTAATTTGTGGATTTTATATTAAAAAATATAAAATATTTGAGTTAATTCATAAATATTCAAATAACATTTAATGTCACCTATATAAATTATTTATAAATATTATAAATAAATATAAATTGTAAATTACATATTAAAAATGTATAAAATATAAGTTGTGTATAGATTTTATATTAATAAATATTATTTTAATATTTTATTTAATTGATAAATTATTCCAATAACATTTCATACCAAATCTATAGTTTATTTATAAATAAATATATTATTATAAATATAAATAATTTGTTTGTAGATTTGTCATGATTTAATATTTTCTTTATTCTTAAAGTAAGCTGGAATTTAATAAGCTGGAACTTTATTCATAAATTAAGTAAAATATTCAAATAATATTTAATAAACTCAAATTTATAGTAAATACTTATATTTGCATATTTTTTATTAAATTAATGTAGTTTTGAGGACATCTCCAGACCTCAATATAAATCATATAAATTACAATAGTAATTAGGCATTTAAAAATAAATAAATTAAATGTTTACATTTAACAGTTCTCATTGCTCGTGTGAAATATTTTTCTACACAGATTGACAAGGAGCTGGCGACAGGCGAGTTCTTCTTGCAACAGAGCGAGAAGAGACGCAAGAAGATGAATGAAATTAAGGTATGATGGTTTTGATGAGTGCTTATGAGATGCAGTGACTGAGTAGAACTAGTTCACTCATAACGGCTTGTGCTTTATTTCCGGGGCTGAAGGCGAAACAGGCTGAAGCTTTAATCAAGAGACAAGAGCAGCGGCAGAAAGATTTCATTCCTCCTAAAGAGAAGCCAGCCGTGAAGAAGAGCAAACCAGGTATAGCAAACACCACACGTGAATGACAATGTCAATACTTCAGAATACAATATACATCCAGAAACATACGTCATGCTTCAATGTATATATTGTTGCATCATAAAAATACTAGCAGGTATGTTTTTGAAACTGCAACAAGTTTGTGAGTGTGAAGTCCAGATCTCATATTGTATTATGATAATTTAAAAAAAAAGAAAAAAGAAAAAAAAAATAAATAAATTTTATCCAGACCAACCTATATTAACTGTGCATTTTTTATGCATGTACTAATGAAAGTCTTTAGTCACTACTAGTAGTATTGGTTAGTAATAGTTAGTATTGGTTAGCTTTAAATGTGATTAATTCAATTGAATAAGCATGCAAACTTATGATATTTATTATTTATTATTCTCTTCTTTTTAGCAACAGCCGAAAACAAAATTGATATTCAAGCCATTAAAGAAAAAGTGAAGAAAGCGAAAAGTAAAAAACTCGGAGCTCCTCCTATAAACCCTGAGACGCCTTCAGTGAAAGACGGCAAACGGAAGAAAGTCAAGAGCTAAATCGCGTCGCTCGATCTGAACTCTGCTGATCTGACTGTGGTCCTGGAGAAACACACTCAGATCGTTGTTGTAATATTGTGTTTATTAGTCAATGTGTTTATATAAAAGATGTTTGGTTTCATACTTTGTCAGCGTCATCATGAAACCTGAATGAATCTCACAATGATTTATTAGACTTTAGCTTGAGGAGACGAGGAATAAGAGACGTGGAGTTGCTTTGGATGAAGATGTTCTTTATGAACAATCATTTGTCCTGTAGAGTCTAGTTTAACGCTATTAAAATGCTGCTTTTGTTTGAGGCAGATGACAGAGGCTCATTGATCATGTTACACAGAGTGCCTTCACATATAATAAGTATGCTAGTCAGTGATATTTCTGTGTTTTTATTTATATGACAGCATTGCAAATGAGATGCACCACTTCACTTGTTTAAACTGTATGACTAGAGGTACTAATTAACAAAATCTCACCCAAAACACGTCCAGTTCATACTTCACCCCATTTCAAGCCTCTTATATTTAATATTTTCATGGCATTTAAGCACATTTTTCCCAATAAATAAGTTACATGTATTATACATTTATTATTATAAATACAAGTTTATAGATTTTTTTAAATCTTTAATATTTTGCTTAATTCGTAAGTTAAGTAAAATATTTAAATAATTTTTAATATTAAATCTATAATTGATTTATAAATATTATTGTAAATCTAAATTACTTTATAATAAATATTATTTATCTTATAAATTATACAAAATGTTCGAATAACATTTAATATCAAAGCTATAAATAATTCATTTATAAGCATATGATAAAATGTATTTTAATATTATTATAAATACCTGTATATGCATCCAGATGTTTTTGTTTCTAATTCTTAATCTTAATGGTACTTCATTAGATTCTTATTACTGTAATACAATAATGTATTTTTCTTTATTTGGGGTAAATTAAAATCAGTACAAACAAATATAAACACTTTTTAATTAATAAAGTGACACTTTACACTATATTTAAGTTGTTAACTTAATGCATTAGATATCATGAACTAAAAATGAGCATTTTTACATCATTTATTAAACTAGGTTAATGTTAATTTATAAATACAGTTGTATCACTGTTAATTCATGAATTTAACATCTATTTATTATTAAAATGCATTTGTAGTATATTTAGAAATTAACCTAGATTACTAAAGTAGGTTCATTTTTAGTTCATGATATCTAATGCATTAATGTCAGTGAATATGTAACGTGTTTAACATTAGCAAATTTGACTAACTTATAGCTTTTATGTTACAGTAATGAGCATTTGTGGTGGGAATGTGCTTAATTGTCATCAAAATGTGACTAAAAAATTAAATTCCACTTAAAATGCATCATATTCTTTTTTTTTTGTAACATTTGTATTGAGAAACAAAAGACATGAAAGATAACATAAAAATATCTATAGAAAATACATTTTTAATATATTTTAACTCGCCTATAAGCATCCAAAAATTCAGTTACACGGGTAAAGGAGTTAATATACAAAGTTAATATACAATCAGTAGGCATCATATTCCTTATCATTTATTATTCTTTGCATATAATGTGCATCAAGAGTTAATGTTCCTCTCTGTCCCAGTGGAATTGTGGCTTCGGCTGAATGTGGACTTTCACAGTTTTGTGGTTGAGTTCAGGCTGTTTCACTCGTATGCAAACAGGTTATAACGGAGCTGTAGGCAGTAAGCGCAGATAAACATGAGCGGGACTGATATGAGCCTTATAATCATAACCGCCAGGCAGAATGAGCCGCAGGAGGACAGTGCAGGATCCCAGTCTGGAGTCAAGTTATAACCTACGCACACACACAGTGTTATAGCTGTCTGCTGCTGAAAAGATCATTATAATGGCCCAGAAACACTTACAAATGTCTGAATGTCTTTGTATTGCATTGACAGTGATTGTAAACTCACTTTGGTTCAGAACCAATATGTTATGTTATGTTGTGTTAGTGGTGACCCAAAACAGAAATAAAATTGTAAAGAAAAATAGGATCAGAATAGGAAATTTATATATTTTTGTAAATGCATAAGCAACGGAAACATATGGAAGCTTATTTCTGCCATAAAAATATAGAAAAGGTAATTGCAATCTCACAATTGTAAATTTATCAATACTCAGGTAGGCTGTGGCGTATAAACCATGCTCAATTGGTACTAAGGGGCCCAAAGTGTGCCAAGAAAATATCCTCCACACCATTACACCACCACCACCAGCCTGAACCGTTGAGACAAGGCAGGATGGATCCATGCTTTCATGTTCTTTACGCCAAATTCTGACCCTACCATCTGAATGTCGCAGCAGAAATCGAGACTCATCAGACCAGGCAACGTTTTTCCAATCTTCTATTGTCCAGTTTTGGTGAGCCTGTGCGAATTGTAGCCTCTGTTTCCTGTTCTTAGCTGACAGGAGCAGCACCCGGTGTGATCTTCTGCTGCTGTAGACCATCTGCTTCAGGGTTCGACGTGTTGTGCGTTCAGAGATGGTATTCTGCATACCTTGGTTGTAATGAGTGGTTATTTGAGTTACTTTTGCCTTTCTATCATCTCTAACCAGTCTGCCCATTCTCCTCTGACCTCTGACATCAACAAGGCATTTTCTTCCACACAACTGCCGCTCACTGGATATTTTCTCTTTTTCGGACCATTCTCTGTAAACCCTAGAGATGGTTGTGCGTGAAAATCCCAGTAGATCAGCAGTTTTTGAAATACTCAGACCAGCCCGTCTAGCACCAACAACCATTCCACGTTCAAAGTCACTTAAATCCCCTTTCTTCCCCATTCTGATGCTCGACTTGAACTTCAGCAAGTCATCTTCACCACATCTAGATGCCTAAATGCATTGAGTTGCTGCCATGTGATTGGCTGATTAGCAATTTGTGTTACCAAGCAATTGAATAGGTGTACCTAATAAAGTGGCCGGTGTGTACACGACATAAACTCATAATTTTTAGAAAAAATGTCAGAATTGTGAGATAAAAAGTCGCAGTTACCTTTTTCATATTTTTATTTCTATGGTATAAACAATCTTTCACAGAAACATGATTTCTATGGTTTCATCCTCACTTCCTCCACCCTCTCAGTTTTCAGCACTGGACACAAACACTGCTACTGACACTCTTTGCTCCACTCTAACATCTTGGCTAAACAGCTTTTGCCCCCTTTCATCCAGACCAGCACGCACCACCTCCTCTGCCCCCTGACTGTCTGATGTTCTCCGAGAACATCGCTCTAGACTCAGGGCTGCTGAGAGGAAGTGGCGCAAATCATAAAACTCTACCGACCTTTTTGTATATCAGTCACTCCTCTCCTCCTCCTCTGCAAGTGTCTCCACTGCTAAAACAAGATACTACCACAACAAAATTAACAACTGTTCTGATTCTCGCACGCTTTTCAAAAAACCTTTTCTACTCTTCTTTGTCCACCTTCACCCCCTCCTTCATCAACTCACACTGCTGATGACTTTGCAATATTCTTCATAAATAAAACAAGAACCATCAGTGACCAATTCTCCACACCACAGCCTGACTAAAACTTCATAACCACAAATACTCATTCTCTCTCCTCCTTCTCTTCACTCTCAGAGGAAGACATTTCTAAACTTATCCTTTCCAATCATCCTACTACCTGTCCGCTTGATCTTATCCCCACTAACCTCCTTCAGGCCATTTCTTCTTCAGTTATACCTGTGCTCACTCACATTATCAACACCTCTCTTCATTCTGGCGCATTTCCCACAGCATTCAAGCAGGCTCGGGTAACCCCACTGCTTAAGAAACCCTCTCTAAATCCAGCTATTTTAGAAAACTACAGACCGGTATCCCTTCTTCCATTCATTGCAAAGACGCTTGAGCGAGTTGTGTTCAACCAGCTCTCTATGTTTCTTGCACAGAACAACCTCCTGGATAGCAACCAATCTGGCTTCAAAAGCTGCTACTCAACTAAGACTGCCCTGCTCTCGGTTACTGAAGCCCTGAGACTGGCAAGAGCGGCTTCCAAATCCTCAGTGCTCATCTTGCTGGATCTGTCTGCTGCTTTTGACACAGTTAACCACCAGATCCTCCTGTCCACCCTCATGAAGATGGGCGTCTCAGGGCCCGCACTCCTGTGGTTCAAGTCTTACCACTCTGTTAGGTCCTTCAGGGTGTCTTGGAGGGGTGAGGTTTCTAAGTCACAGCTTCTTGTTACTGGGGTTCCTCAAGGCTCAGTACTTGGACCGCTTCTCTTCACCATCTACATGTCTTCTCCAGGATCTGTCATTCAGAAGCATGGCTTTTCCTATCATTGCTATGCTGATGACACTCAACTTCTCATTCCAACCAGATGATCCAACAGTAGCTGTTCACATTGCAGCCTGTCTGACAGACATTTCTGACTGGATGAAGATTCATCACCTTCAACTCAACCTTGCTAAGACAGAACTGCTTGTGGTCTCTGCTAACCCAGCGCTTCACCACAACCTCTCTATACAGCTAGGTTCATCAACCACAACTCCTTTCAGGACAGCCAGGAATCTTGGAGTTGTGATGGATGATCAGTTAAGCTTCTCAGACCATATTGCTACAACGGCCTGATCATGCAGGTTTGCCTTATACAACATCAGGAAGATTAGACCCTTCCTGTCAGAGCAGACCGCACAACTCCTTGTCCAAGCTCTTGTTCTCTCCAGACTGGACTACTGTAATGCTCTCTTGGCTGGCCTTCCCGCATGTACTATCAAACCTCTACAACTGATCCAGAATGCAGCAGCCAGAGTGGTCTTCAACAAGCTGAAGAAAGCTCACGTCACACCTCTCTTCATCAGCTTGCACTGGTTGCCAGTAGCCGCTCGATTCAAATTCAAGGTACTGATGCTTGCTTACAAGACAACCACTGGCGCTGCACCAATATACCCAAACTCGCTAGTTCAGACCTACGTGCCCTCCAGAAGCTTGCGTTCCGCTAGTGAACAACGCCTTGTGGTGCCATCCCAAAGAGGCACAAAATCACTCTCATGGACCTTTTCCTGGACTGTCCCCAGCTGGTGGAATGACCTGCCTATCTCTATCTGAGCAGCTGAGTCTTTAGCCATTTTCAAAAAACATCTAAAGACACATCTTTTTCGCCATCACCTGACCAATTAATAATAGCACTTACCTATTTTATTCCACTCTATTCTATTAATTTTGGTCTAATTTATTTTATTAAAAAAAAAAATCCTTGCTATGTGCACTGGGCTAGACTAACTGAGACTTGTCACAGCACTTGTATATTGTTGCTCTCTCGTTGATCTGACTGTCTCTACTTTGTAAGTCGCTTTGGATAAAAGCGTCTGCTAAATGACGAAATGTAAATGTTATAGTCTACACGTTTAGTGTCTCTAAATATTAGGTGACTTTTCAGTGGTTTCATTCTCTCAGGAGCACCTACACAAAACTATGCATTTGTCATAAACTATGATCAATGCATATTTTTTGTTGTCTTGTGCTACATGATGGACTTTTGACATCAACAAAGCACTGGTGCAGATACAGACACCAGTTAAAGCAGTGACATTCAGACATTTGTAATTGTTAATGAAATGAAGCAATGATTTCTGGGCTGACTGTAAACTTAGATTGAGAGATCAGAAGGAGACACTTACTCTGTGGTGCATCGCGGGTGGAGTTTCCTATGAAAGGAAGTGACAAATATGAAGTAAAGCATTTTTTGAGAAGGATGAGGATGTCAAGTCTTTTGTTATGAACACTTACGACAGAGGTTGTTTTCACACGTCTCTCGTCTGCAGCCGCTGCATGAGGCGCCTGCTCTGTACGGAGACACACCTCGATAATTTCCTCTGTTGAGAAGTCACAAATTTACTATGTGTAAATAGTATGAAATTGACATTGCTGCTTCATATTAAGGCATTTTGTGCTGCTTCATTCTTTACCACACCTGCCAACAAGGTTTAATTTGTTAACATTACACTGTAAGAAAAATGTCTGTTGAAAAACAGAAATGGTACTAGTGTTTTTCTGCTTTTTCTGTTAATTCATATTAACAGTACATTGGGCTCTTTACTATACAAGCTTTTTCATAATTCAGAGGAAAAAAGTAAAAATTGCCAGATGTAAAAACTCTGACTTCAGAGAAAAAAAGCCAGAATTGCTACATGCAAACTCAGTTCCAAAAATAAAATCAGAATTGTTAGATGGAAACAGCAAAATATAAACTCAGAATTCTGAGAAAGTCAAAATTGCGAGATTTAAACACAGACCCCCCCCCCCCCCCCCCCCCCCCCCCCACACCAAAAAAAAAAAAAAAAAAAAAAAAAAACAATTGCGAAATGTAAACTAAAAATTTAGATTAAAAAGTCATAATTGCAAAATGTAAACAATTTCTGAGGGAAATAGTAACTCAAAATTTAGAGAGAAAAAGTGCCAAAACTGTGATACTTAAACTCAGAAAACAGGAAAAAAGTAAGAATTGTAAGATTTAAACTTACATATATAGATATAAATAATTCTGAAAAAAAAGTCAGAATTTGCAAAATGGAAGTGCAAAACAAAATTAAATTGTGAAAAAACCCCTCAGAATTCAAAGTAAAAAAGTCAGAATTGCGAGATCTACATACAAGATTACAGAGGGAAAAAAAAGTCCGAAATTTGAGATGTAAAATCAGAATACAGAGAAAAAAGTCAGAATTCTGAGGGAAAAAAAGTAAATTCCAAAATATAAACTTAGAATTCCAGAAAAAAAGAGTCAGAATTGCGAGATGTAAACGCAGAATTCTAGAAGAAGAACGAAAAAAAATCGCAAGACTTAAAGTCCGATTTTATTTCAGTGTAGTGACGTATTTCCAGCTAAAACGGAATATTGAATAGAGGGTGGGGTTTTATTTTTGCGCTTCTCCTCTCTGTCTCTCACTCATAGCAACCTAACTGTTGGAGGGGTGTGTTTAAAAGGATATTCTGCCCAAGCCGTCAAACTGACGTCATCAGAGACTGAATGCCATTCCAGAGCGGAAGTAAATGTTCAGATTTTGATTAAAGATTACCAAGACAATTTTTTTCAGCAAATTTAACTTGCACGGATTAATTGTTCGCATCAAGACTAGCAATGTGCGCTATTAAAGTAAATAAATTCCATTTTAATTTCATGCGGACTTTAAATACAAGATTACAGAGAAGAAAAAGTTCAGAGGACAAAAAGTCAAAACAGTGAAACACAAACTCAGAATTCTGAGGAAAAAAGTCAAAACTGCAAGATGGAAATGCAGAATTCAGAGAAATTCATTCATAATGCATTAACTCAAGTTAAATTCTACAACTTGAGATTTGGATATTTTTGTTAGTTAATCATTCCTCATGCAGTAATGTTATCAAATTGAACCTTATTATAAAGTGTTCAGTTGCGAATGATTGATGAGAAACACCATTTTATGAGCTTGCAAGGCTTGCAAGGTGTTTTGTCGAGTGTTAATTTGTCACCCTGCACATGTGCTGCTTCTCATACTTACGCTGTTGCATAATTGCACACAAATATGATTCCAGGCTGTGTTGAGAAGTGTGTTTCAGCCACACCGTTGGGACACGCTTGTGCGGCACAGCCAACCTTGTACGAATCTGCCCAGACAATCTTTATAGACAGAAAACAGGTTTCATTCACTCGTGTGAATTCTTGAGTATCTGATTCAGCTGTAGCTGGATCTGAGTCTGTACCTGTGTGTAGTGGCCGCATACTTTAGTGCACTGGTTTGTATTGTAATCGTAATCTTGGTCCTCATCCTTCCATGACTGCACTGCAGATTTGGGTTTGAATGTGGAGTACGGCGCTCCAGCCCAGATGTTTTCTCCCACGGATGTGAATGTGGGATGCATCCTTTTCACCTCTCTGAGGTGAATGTTATGTTTAAAGAGGCAGAATCGAGCCCAGGCCCGCGCCGTCACCGCCAGCCCTTCATCCCACGTCTGCACGCAAACACATGCACTTACTACAGCTTCATTACGAATGATTGAGAACCAGATCGATCTTAAACAGGATATTGCATGAAAAAAAAATGAAGGGATTTTATGAGGAATTAATTGGATCTTGAAAATCCAATTTAAAAAGCTAATTTAAAATATTAATAAAAACTGTATTATATAAGTAATACTAAAACAACATTGATTTCTATTGTAGTAATTATTATTATTACTACAGTGGGGCTTAAAAGTCTAAACTTGGAAATCCATTTTTTTTTTTTTTTTAATGAAACAGGATATTGCATGGGAAAAAGTGATATTAATATTAATAAATTACTCTAATAGTATACATGTACAGTGGTGGCCAAAATGATTAGAACACTAAAAATGGAAGAATGGTTGAGTAAATTGTTATTTTTGTTTTCTTTGCGCAAAAAAGTACTCTCTCGTAGCATCGCAAAACTGAAGTTGAGCCACTGATGTCACATGGACCTGTTTTACTGATGTATTTACTACGTTTGTGGACCTGGGAACATTACAGTTGCTTTGTTCTCTATGAGGGGTCAGATAGCTCTCCGATTCCATCAGAAATATCTTAATTTGTGTTCCGAAGATGAACCAAGGTCTTACATGGGTTTGGAACAACATGAGGGTGAGTAATTAATGACATAATTTTCATTTTTGGGTGAACTAGCCCTTTAATGGCAAAATGAATGTTTGGAAATGTAAACTGAAATTTTCTACAGCAAAAGATAGAAAAACTGACTTAAAACCATTTTTTAACTGGTGAAAATACTAGTGTTCTAATCATTTTGGATCATAATCATAATACACTGATGCGTATTATTGTTTATATTTTACATATTTATTTTATTTTACATTTCGGGATTTAAGTCTAAAACTAAACATGAAAATCATTTTATTTCCAATGAAACAGGATAAATACAATAATATTGTACAAGTAATACTTAACACTGATGCCTGTTTTATTTTATATTTTACATATTTTATTTTACAGTGGTGTTTAAAAGTCTAAAACTAAACATGAAAATCCTTTTATTTCCAATGAAACAGGATATTACATAAGAAAAAATATACTAATATTAATAAATGCTATAATAGTATACAAGTAATAACTTGTCTGTTGTAGTGTATATTTGACATTCTACAGTGGTGTTTAAAAAAAGTCTCAAACTAAACTTGAATATCCTTTTTTTTCAGTAAAACAGGATATTGCATGAGAAAAAATTAAAGAAAATATTAATCAATATCTTTTATAGTATACAAGTAATACTAAAACATACTAAAACTGTAAAATAAATATAATATAAACTACAGTTTTATATATTATATAGTTATATATATATTTAAACTACAGTTTTATATATTATATAGTTATATATATATATATTAAAACTAAAAGCCTAACCCTTTTTCTTTCAATAAAACAGGAAATTGCAAGAAATACTATGTAATGTATATAAGTAATACTAAAACAACACTGATCTGCTCTTATGTAGTTTATGTTCTATGCATTTTATTTTACAGTAGAAGTTAAATTAATTTCCTGTTTATAAGAAATTATAATAATATTAATAAATACTACAGGGGTGTCAAACTCAGTTCCTGGAGGGCCGCAGCCCTGCAGAGTTTTGTTCCAACCCTGCTCCAACACACAAAGCAAAACACACAAATCCAGGAACTGAGTTTGACACCCCTGAAATACTATAAGAGTATATTAGTAATACTAAAATCACACTGATGCTTGTTGTTCTTTATATTTTGCACGTTATTTTACTGTGAGGTTTTAAAGCCTGAAACTAAAAGTGAAAATCATTTTTTCCTCAATGAAACAGGATATTGTATACGAAAAACTTGTCATGCACAATAAGACCAGGAACATGTACTGTATGAAGACAGTAAACAGGGTTCATGTTAAAAATCTTACGATGCTTTCAGCTACCAGAAGTGGTCCAGGACTTTAAGATCTGTTTAACACACATTAGCATGTTTAACCTGCAGACTCCATCAAGACTTAAAACATCTGATATTTACCATGTAGCGCATGTTTGCGGCCTCAGGCACAACACTGGTGCGGTGCTTGTTGTGCTCTCTCACGCATTCCTCAATAAACACTGGATCTTTGATATCGAAGACAGGCTCGCAGGAAACTAATCCTTGCAGAACTGTGACAGGGATCAGAAGGTGAAGATAGGCACTCATTGCGGAGTTTGACTGTTAAACTTATGACTGGTTAAACATTCAGAGCATCCGTTAAGGTTTCCTGTCAGTGGTTTGCTCACTTCTGCTTTCTCACAGAGGAACTAATTATATCCTGAGCTGGGTAGATTACTTACAAATTTTAGTCTGTTACTAATTACAAAATACATGACAAAAATTGATCCATTACATTACACATTTTAGGTAATATAATCAGACTACTTTTTGATTACTTTTAGATTACTTTTGACCTAACACTTTGATTTAAATAAGATAATCTTGTACCATTTTGATATAAAAATACAAAGAGAAAGGAAAATACACTCACCGGCCACTTTATTAGGTACACCTGTTCAATTGCTTGGTAACACAAATTGCTAATCAGCCAATCACATGGCAGCAACTGCATTTAGGCATCTAGATGTGGTGAAGATGACTTGCTGAAGTTCAAAGCGAGCATCAGAATGAGGAAGAAAGGGGATTTAAGTGACTTTGAACGTGGAATGGTTGTTGGTGCCAGACGGGCTGGTCTGAGTATTTCAAAAACTGCTGATCTACTGGGATTTTCACGCAAAACCGTCTCTAGGGTTTACAGAGAGTGGTCCGAAAAAGAGAAAATATCCAGTGAGCGGCAGTTCTGTGGACGAAAATGCCTTGTTGATGTCAGAGGTCAGAGGAGAATGGGCAGACTGGTTAGAGATGATAGAAAGGCAGCAGTAACTCAAATAACCACTCATTACAACCAAGGTATGCAGAATACCATCTCTGAACGCACATGTCGAACCCTGAAGCAGATGGGCTACAGCAGTGATTCCCAACCACGTTCCTGTCAGCTAAGAACAGGAAACGGAGGCTACAATTCACACAGACTTACCAAAACTGGACAATAGAAGATTGGAAAAACGTTCCCTGGTCTGATGAGTCTCGATTTCTGCTGCGACATTCAGATGGTAGGGTCAGAATTTGGCGTAAAGAACATGAAAGCATGGATCCATCCTGCCTTGTCTCAACGGTTCAGTCTGGTGGTGGTGGTGGTGGTGTAATGGTGTGGAGGATATTTTCTTGGCACACTTTGGGCCCCTTAGTACCAATTGAGCATGGTTTAAACGCCACAGCCTACCTGAGTATTGTTGCTGACCATGTCCATCCCTTTATGACTACAGTGTACCCATCTTCTGATGGCTACTTCCAGCAGGATAATGCACCGTCACAAAGCTCAAATCATCTCAGACTGGTTTCTTGGAACATGACAATGAGTTCACTTTACTCAAATGGCCTCCACAGTCACCAGATCTCAATCCAGTAGAGCACCTTTGGGATGTGGTGGAACGGGAGATTCGCATCATGGATGTGCAGCCGACAAATCTGCAGCAACTGCGTGATGCTATCATGTCAATATGGACCAAAATCTCTGAGGAATGTTTCCAACACCTTGCTGAATCTATGCCACGAAGAATTAAGGCAGTTCTGAATGCAAAAGGAGGTCCAACCCGGTACTAGCAAGGTGTACCTAATAAAGTGGCCAGTGAGTGTATATTCCATTCTTTGTTATTAATAACATGAAGTGCATGAAATATGCAATTACATTGTCACGGTTTCAGAAACTGAGGTTTGTGAAGGAACTGCTGGAGGTTTGTGAGTTTAATGAAAAGCTAATAATGAATGAAATCACAAAAATGTAAAATTAAAATCATTTTAAAATACCAACAAAGTAAAACACTTACTAAAAAATATGAAATATTTTATTTGTTTACCTGCATGTCATGTATACGGAGCCGCTTAAAGGACATGGTGGTGGAAAAAAATATTTTTCAAATATTTTGCGTTCCCTCGCAAAACTGCGTTCTCTTGCAAAGATGTTTGCGTTCCCTCGCAAAACCAGTTGAGTTTGGACAGACGCTTCCTGCTTGTAGTGGTTCATACAGCTCCGTACGTTCACAATGCAGTGGTTCATAGAGTTTTATTTTGAACTTGGACTCAAGCATAAAGAAATACAGTCAGTGCTAGTTCAAGGCAAGGTTTTGGGACATTCTAAAATGCTTAATGTGGCTTAATGTTTTAAAACAGTGACATTGGAGGGCTGTCAATAATTACTGTCAATACTAATAACATTATTAATAATAACCTTATTAATAATATTACTATTAATAATGCAGAATAGCCCAGAATATGAACGCAACGCGCTGCACGTTATGCTTCCATAGAAATGCTTAGCCTAAGGTAGGCTAATGGACAAAGACAGTGATTTAAAAAGACCAAATCTGTTTATTAAAAATATATTACGCACAGAAAAGCAGAGAGTATGACAATATGCCCAGAATATGAACAGAACGGGACATTCTAAAACGCTTAACGTGAGAAATGCTTAAAGTGGCTTAATGCATTAAAACAGTGCTTTAAAAAGACTCAGTAAACACATTATTAATAAAGCATTCTATTTACAGACAAGCATATGAGTCCAGAATAAGAAAGCAATGCACCGTTTTAAAGCATTAGCTACGTTAAGCGTTTTCCTAATACCGGTTTTCTATGGGAGGAAAATGCTTAATTAAACTTGTTGCGTTTTTATTGTGGACTCATTTGCTTGTCTGTAAATAGAATGCTTTATTAATAATGTGTTTACTGAGTTTGGTATTTTAAAAACACTGATGTGTCCCAAATACCAAAAAATAAATAAAAATAAAAAATCCATCCCAAACACATTTCATAAATAAGAAATACATGACAGTACTGTAAAGAGACATAAAACTGCTATAGCAGATTAAAATCAGAATCTAGGGAAAACAAACAATTGTACCAATTGTTTAGCATCATTATACAAAAATATTGCATATTTGAGTAGAGAATCAAGTATTCCAGAGAAACATCATAAATATTAACCTACAGCTGTGCTCACTGGGGTTGTTCAAGTGTTTGTCTTTGTCTTAAAGTTATTAAGCAGAAGTGATAGAGCAGCATCAGAATCAAACCCCTCAGACCCTCAAAACCCACGTAAACAGCGCTGTGACCCAGAAAAATGACACCGATAACCGTGATGTGTGTGTGTTTGTGTTAAGATAGAGCGCAGCCGTTACTGCTCTCGTTTGGCACATCTGTTTCACAGGCAATCTGAAGGAATCCATACCAGTCTGGTGCTGATAGAGGCAGTTCTGTCTGAAAGTGATTCCAGAACCTGCCAATAAAACAACAACAGATGTTATGGACCACATATATCTGCAAAGTGCATCTGATTTCTATAGGCTAGTTAAAAACATACTTTATGAATCTGCAAAATGTTTTTTTTAATGGGGTCATGAACTGAGAAACCAAAATTCCCTTGATCTTTTGACATATAAGAGGTCAAACATCCTGTTAGTTTTGGAACCCAAAACATTCTTGTTAATCTAAAAACAGTTTATATTGAAGCCAATCTGCCAAAACAGCTTGTGGAATGTTCTACTCTGTGATGTTATAGTGTGGATAAACTCCGCCTCCACAGAAGATCATCAATGCCTGCTTCTACAGCACTGCTAGTTTAGCCCCACCCACCAATTCTAAATCACTGTCTGTTTAGCCCCGTCCACCAATTCACGCATATAGTGTAAATAACAAGAAGGACAAACACAGGTCTACACAGAAACCAAACGATAAAGATGCTCCGGAGACAACAAGATGCTGTGCAGTGCCAAGTTGTGGAAAAACAGTCTTTGGATTGCATTCCTTCTGATCCCAATGATAGGAAAGAGTGAATGCACTTTATTTTAATGAAGATACAGACAGAGTCATTAAGAACTCGGTCCTTTGGTCTTCATTTTACCGCAGATTCGTTTGCAAACAAGGCACAATTCGACACAGGATTTTCAGAAAAATTTAAACTAAAAGACAATATATTGGATCCGACAGTAATGTCACAACACACAAGTGTGAGTAACTGTTTTTATTACGTAGTTACTATTGCTTTGTCTGTTATTACAGATTGTTTGATATGTACTGAGTATTTATACATATTTAACCTAAATCACATCAGTGTCCGTCTACGAAAAAGTGCAAAACTATTAGCCAAGTCTACAATACACCACGACTATTCAAACAGAGCATTCTGATGAGGGGGGTTAAAAACTGGACAGAAAATAGCCTATTGCTTCTACATTATGATGTTTTTTTATGTAAAAATCTTGATAACATTATAAGTGGACCTCAGAGAACAGTACAAAATTAAAAAAAACAAAGGCAGTTCATGACCCCTTTAAAGTGTCCTCCAATAATGAACAGAAAAAGATGAAATATTGGCAATTAATTCAGAGAAAAAAGTAGGTTGAAATGTATGGAGCATACACACTTCTGATAAGGACCCTTTCTCCAAAAAGCTGGCCGAGAATAAGAATGTAACATCCTCTTGTATCTTTTATTATATCTTCAAACCAAAAATTTATTCTGATGAATTAAGATTGCTACTCCCCTACTGTGAGAATTGAAAGAGGAGCTGAAAACCTGACCCACCAATCCTCATTTGACCTTCCTATTTAGCGCCCAAACTCTGGAACAATCTACCTAACACTGTTCGGGAGGCAGACACACTGTGTCAGTTTAAATCTAGATTAAAGACACATTTCTTTAACCTGGCTTACACATAACACACTAATACACTTCTATTATTCAAATCCGTTAAAGGATTGTTAGGCTGCATTAATTAGATCAACCGGAACCGGGAACACTCCTCATAACACACGATGTACTCGTTACATCGTAAGAAGAATGGCATCTACGCTAATATTTGTCTGTTTCTTTATTATTCTGTTTCTCAGTCCGTGTCCGGATCAGATGGCGCCGGGAGATAATGTCTGCGACCCTGACCGTCGGCGGAGGCCGGACACCTGGATGAGCCCCGGGGACATATCCCCAGTGAAGACCTCGACTTAAATACAATAAAACTTAAAATTAAACAAAATAACTATAATATAATAAAATACCTAAATGCATAATACTATTATTGTTAGAAATTGCAACAATATAAAAATAGAAATATAATACATTTATACATTTAAAATTTAATTAATACAATAAGTAAAAAAAATAAATAATAATATCCTGGCCAGAGGAGAACTGGCCCCCCGACTGAGCCTGGTTTCTCCCAAGGTTTTTTTCTCCATTCTGTCACAGAGGGAGTTTTCGTTCCTTGCCGCTGTCGCCTCTGGCTTGCTCAGTTGGGGACACTTAATTTCTAACGATTATCGTCAATTTGATTTCATATATACTATTTAAACTAAACTGAGCTAGACAATGACATCTCTGAATTCAATAATGAAATGCCTTTAACTGAAAATTGAGTGTTTAATCTTATTATTATACATTACTGACACTCCATCCTCCAATTTGATACTGTTAAGTGCTTTGACACAATCTGTATTGTTAAAAGCGCTATATAAATAAAGGTGACTTGACTTGACTTGACTTCAATGTGACATGTTTTTCTGTTGACTTGAAATGTTTGTCATCATGTTAGCAAAATGTCTATCAGTGTTGTTATTGTTTTAAAACGATTAAAAATTACATTCGTTAATTAAAATAAAGCTAAAATAAAATACAAATGCTTGATGAAAATGTTCAATTCAAAACAAAACTAAATATGAAAGCAAAATAATACAAACTGAAACAAAACAAGGTTAAATTGAAGTACTAAAATTAAATTACTAAAGTACTAAAAACTCAAATACAAAAAAAATAAAAATAATTAAATATAAATATTTAAAAATATATTTGCAATAGTGGCAATTCTGTCTGAAAACAATTCCAGAATCTGCCAATAAAGAAAAAGAAAAAGAAAAAGATATATGAAATGATGAGAAATAATATTATAGACCTACTTTATTTAACTATGGATTACTTTAGATTTCCATAGTTAAAAACATTTTGGCTTTATGATTTTTTTTTTTTTTAAATGCAACATGTTGAAACCTTCATTTTGCTAGGAAAACTTCAGGATACCATGTAAATACCATGCTAAGTGATTAAATTCCTGGATTTTGGTCTTCGAATTGACCATATTTCCACTTGATACATGACAAATGCACTTATGAGTGTTTTCTGTTTCATATTGTGATGATGTTGTTCATGTGTATATACTTGTGGTGGTAAACATCAGGATCTCGACTCATTCTGTTATTGAAGCCGATGTACAGGTCGTCCCACAGCCGGCCGTTCAGAACCACGTGTCTCATCACATTAACTCTGTTCTTGATCTGAAAAACACACATTTGATTTATCAGTTTGTATTAAACTTCAGCGTGCATCTCATCCTGCTCAATCTGTACCTCCTCATACGCGTGATCTCTCTCCGGACGCGCGTCTGGGAAAGAAAGATCCAGAAAGTCAACCAGATAGTCATAACCTCCTTTCAGAGGCTTGAAATCATCATCTGTCTCAATGACCTGATGGAAAAACACTCAGAGTTAGAGATTAATGCGTCAGTTTATGGGTTTGTTAGTGGATGAAGCTGCTTTATGTGTGAAATCCACCAGCAGTTCTGCTATGAAGTATATGATTTACCCGAATGACCAGATTGTAGCCTTTAAATCCTGCCCAGTTATAATAGTACTGGATCCAGCTTTTGTATTTAAAGATTTCAGCTGAAACGGAAGCATTCAGTTCATCCAAATACAAGTCAAAGTCCCAACTGTCCTTATAGATCTTTGTGCCGTTGGGCGGTCCAGTGATGACACTCCTGTGGTTATGATATTAAAACCAGAAAAGAAAATCATGTTGATGGAAAGAAAAACGAGCAGAAATGACAACAGACACATGCAACATGCTAATTCACTCATGCATATGATCGTGACAACAAAATTCTGACGTGCAACATGATAATGAACATGTTGATGTGTAGTCAGTTTCTGTACTGGTGAAATAATGTGATGTGAATTTATAAAATGTATTCAGCCTATGTCTTGCAGGATTGTTATAGTTTTGTCATGACAACTCTCTGAAGATTTTAGCGTGGTAATGGATATGACAGTGTTAATGCATTTGTTCTTGGCGCAATAGATCTGCTACGCTGTATGCTGCACAAATAGCATCTAAAATAACCCGTAGCAGAGCTATACAGGTGGAGCTGGGGAAGGGTTTCAGAGGAACTCTGAAAGCGTGCTGCAAAATGCTCAAGTGAATGCTACCAGCCATTTAAATGTAAAGCAGCAAGCTCATTGGCTGTGTACGCAACATGAACCAATCAGCTTGTGCCAAGCTGTATAACTCTGTGAATAACATCAGTTACGTTAACAACCCGTCAGCCTGCACCATCTAGAGTTTCATGAAAGAACTAACTAAAAGTAGAACTAAATATTAAATATAAAAAAATAAATATTAATTGAACATTTTTTTTTTAATTTGTTAACTGAAATAAAATATATATTTAAAAACGTTAAGGTTATTTCACAATATTAGCTGTAATCCTTTTTTGTCAGGATCCTTTAAATCAAATTGAATATAAAGTTATTAATATTAATGCAATTAAAAAAATATTAATAAAAATGCTAATATTAATCAATTTATTTTTAATCATTAATCATAATAATAATAAATAAATATCAAAAAGTTAAGGCAACATTTCTCATTTTCTTTTAGTTCAACGTGATCTACTAGAATGACTAAAATGAATAAAAATGAATAAAAACTACATAGACATATAAAAAAATAACTAATTCCAGTAATAAAAACACACTAACCAATTACTAAAACTTAAAGCAGCACTATGTAACTTTTGGTGCTCTAGCGGTTAATAAACAGAGCTGCACGCATCCCGCGGAAGAACATTCTAACCGGAGCTACTTCTCTAAGTTTATGTCTATGGCGATTCACGCAGGTATGTGTTACTCCGCAGCGGTGACGACCCGACCAGGCTACAATAGTCCAAATATAAGCACTTATTATAAATGTACCGTAGTGATTTGGGATAAGACAAAAAGGCAGTTTGGAAGATGAATTCATGACGTACTCGCTCATTATATACATTTTACAAATTTTGAACACAGAAAAAGTTACATAGCGCTGCTTTAACAAATTACTAAAACTTAGTTAAAATTAAAATGTAAACTGAAAATACAAAAATAAAAAAAACAAGTTCAAAACAAGTGCTACATAGTGGTTTGTCCTTATGGGATGTTTAATAAAAAAGCATGTGAACGTACCTGTTGGATGGGTCATATAGCGCCAGGGCCAAATCCAGGACTGAACCGGGTAAAGGGGTCCAGGTTAGGATGTTCGGACAGCTCTTCCTTATCCATTCATTCAGATCTGCTGCACTGTTCTTCGTGTTCGTCTCCTTTATGTACCTGTTAGTCAGGTTCATATTTTATGTACCTGTTAGTCGTGTTTTTGGCTGAATTTTATTTGACACAAAATACAGTAAAAACAGTAATATTGTGAAATATTATTACCATTTCAAAGAACTATTTTCTATGTGAAAATACAGTAAAATGCAATTTTACTTAATTTTACTTTATTGCTGTGATGGAAAGCTGAATTTTCTGCAGTTTGTGTGGAAACCATCAGTTTTTTTAGGATTCTTTGATGAACAGAAAGTTCAAAAGAACTGCACTTTTCTGATAAAAACAGAAATCTTTTGCAGCGTTATGAATGTTTACTGTCACTTTTGAGCAATTTAATGCATCATTGCTGAATAAAAGTGTTATGTAAATAAATGGTAGTGTATCTTGGTTTCCTCAAAAATATTCGGCAGCACAACTGTTTTTAACATTGATGATAATCTATTTAGTAATCTATTGATAATATGCAAATCAGTATATTAGAATGATTTCTGAAGGATCATGTGACACTGAAGACTGGAGTAATGATGCTGAAAATTCAGCTTTGATCACAGAAATAAATTGCAGTTTAAATATATCCACACAGAAAACAGATATTTGAAATTGTAACAATATTTCACAATCTTACTGTTTTTACTGTATTTTGGGTCAAATAAATGCAGCCTTGATGAGCAGAAGAGACTTTTTAAACACTGAAAAAAAAAAAAATATATATATATATATATATATATATATATATATTATTCCAAACTCTTAACCATGAATAACTGAGCCAGTGAGCCAAGCCTTAAAGTCAACATGAACTCAGAATGGACCTGGTATATTCCAGCTGATGTTTAAACCTCAACGGTATCTGCTTTTGGCGCCACAGTAATCTCACCGCCGTCTGACTGTCTCCGTGAATGATGCTTGTTGTGGCTGTGTTTTCTATGTGAATATAGTGTAAAATGTAATTTATTGCTGTGATGCAAAGCTGAATTTTCAGCACCATTACTCCAGTCTTCAGTGTCACATGATCCTTCAGAAATCATTCTAATATACTGATTTGCTGCTCAAGAAACATTTCTGATTATTATCAATGTTGAAAACAGTTGTGCTGCTGAATATTGTTATGGAAACTGTGATACATTTGACTTTTTTATGGTTCTTTGATGAATAAAAAGTTCAAAAGAACAGCATTTATTAGCAATATAGATAATAATAATAATTATTATTATTATTATTATTATTATTATTATTATTATTATTATTAATGCAATTTAAATATTTTATTAATTGTTAAAAATAATATGAATAAAATATATTTTATTTGTAGTAAATAATTATAACAACAATGATACAGTTAAAGATGTCTTAATAATAATAACAATAATAATAATTTATATTATAATATCTGTAACACATTCTTAATATTTTTGTGGCAACTGTGATCTTTTTTTTTTTTTCAGTGTTCAGGACGTTCTGGCTTGTGAATGCTATTTCATGTCGTCTATAATGATGTTTTCAATGTGTTCCTGCATGTAGTAGTTAAATATTGACTAGCTAGATGAGTTTCTGTGATAAAGCTTATGGAGAGATGTGTGTTCACCTGTCAGAGGGATGAGCTTCAGTGAAGTATCCAGCAAACAGGCAGTAGATCTTGGGCTGCAGTGATTTCACCAGCTGCGTCTTATAGTTTAACAGTCTCTTCCTCTCGTTCTTGATGAAATCTGCCTTCCAGCTTTCTGTCAGTAAAAAAAAAAACATTATTTGCATTAGAATGCATTGGTTTTTTTTTTACTGTCCTGACTGTCCTGAACGGTTGCCTGTTCCATAATGCACCTGTTTAAAGCGGCATGCGTGACTCACCGCTGTATTTGCCGCCGTGGAAGGTCATGGGGAAACCAGAGGCGCCGCCAGCGAAGTCGCTCATCATCACGTCCATTGAGGAAGACGTCCATTGTTCGGTCTGGTGCAGTCCACCGTATTCAGAATCATGTGACCTTGGAAGATTGTTTTTGTTTAGAGTTTATCCAATCTTTTTAGCAGTATTGTGCATTTCTAAGGGGGTTTAGGCACTTAACCAAGTCCGTAATTTCATTGTCAACATTATCTTAATGTAAAACTACACTACTGTTCAAAAGTTTGGGGAAACTTTACTTTTACATTCATAAAATTTCCAACTTTTAAACATGTTCAGCATTTTACCAGATCATCAACTAAACACACACTTAAAGTTTAAATGTGGTTTTCTGACAACATAAAAGCTTGAGGATTTAAAAATTTTGAAATTAAAGAATTTGAGAAATATTAGAATTGTAACTTGTAGTGTAAAATTAAATAATATAATATTAATTGATAGAATATTGACAAATATTCATTTTTAAAGTACAATTTTATTACAATATTAACATATTGTTTATATAATTATTATATTACAAGAATTAAAGTAAAAATATATCAAATCTACATTTAATAAAACATTAAAAATAATATAAGTAATCCAGTAAGATTTTTTTTTTTAAAAAGAAATTAACACACTTATTCAGCAAGGATGCATTAAGATGATCAAAAGTGACAGTAAAGACATTTATAAATTTTCTGTTGTTCAAAGAATCAGATGTATCATGGTTTTCACAAAAATATGAAGCTGTCTTTCAGTTTTGATAATAGTCATTAAAAAATTAACTCTTTTCAACATTGATAATCAGAAATGTTTCTTGAGCAGCAAATCAGCATATTAGAATGATTTCTGAAGGATCATGTGACACTGAAGACTGGAGTAATGATGCTGAAAATTCAGCTTTGATCACAGGAACAAATTTAATTTTTCAATATATTCACATAGAAAACATTTATTTTAAATTGTAACAACATTCCACATTTTTACTGTATTTTGAGCAAATAAATACAGCCTTAGTGAGCAGAAGAGACTTCTTCCTAACTTGTGAATTTTAGTATAATTCATTATTTTTTGTTTTTTTGTTTTTTGCTTCTGCTAATAATAATAGGAACGCAGCGCAAGGTGGGTTTTTTGCATTTGAAAATGTTCAAACCACATTTCTGACACTGCAAATTAACAGACAATACTTTCACACCCTTGAAATTGTTGCTGTTTTTGTTCACATGAACTTTGCCTGAAGACTGTTCTTATGCATGTCAAATTAAATTTCCTGGCGCCTTATATACCTTAATCATATGTTGTACATAAAGGTAGAAAAATGCAGCCAGACGTCTTTCTGTATCCTGCTCTGTTCTTATATTGTATTGTTGTTTGCACATTAAGCTGTTTGCCCTCCTAAAATAGAGGCTGAACTGCAAAATGTCATGCAGCACAATCTAAATGAGCAGCAAAATACCTTTATACTCCACGATCAAGCAGGTGTCCATCTCAGGATGAACTCCGTCCATCAGAATCATAAATCGCAGGTGTTCATCGACCTTTTGAATAGAATAGAATAGCCAAAATCAAGAAAAATAACACATGAGAAAGAGTAAAAATAAAGAAAACGTACATTAATAAAATTCCTCTAGTTCAGGGGTTCCCAAAATTTGTCAGCAAAACCCCTAGACGTAAAATAAGTAAACTGAAAAAACACTGGCTTTGAAACTATTTTTGCTTAAAAAACGGCAAGCAACACACTGAATTTAGTGTAAAATTTTGAAGTAGAAAAACTGAAATAGTATTTACTTGTAAATCATACTTCAATAATCTTTATTTACAGCTTTGAAAAATTATTTGCAGTGAGTATACCCTGAGATTTTAAGTTAGTATCTCAATAATGTAGCAAAACAATCATATGTTTACATTTCTCTGTTTTGATTGTTTTTATTTTAAAATGATGTATAGTGCTGGATGACTTAATCCAAAAGTTATATTGTGATTGTTTGTCATATATTACGATTTAAACAGCGATATGACATTTTGTATGAACATGTCTCATATTGCTACTCCTAAAACTTCCAGACACAAAGAACAAATACTCTACTGCTAATAGGGAACTTTCAAAGAGGTTCACTCAGTAAAAGTCAAATTTCATTTAAAATGTCTCAGTACAAGTGGTACAATAGTCTAATTTCCACAGTAGACTTAATCCTAAAAATAAAAATTTGAGAGTATAGGGATACTTGGATGTGCACTTTACCAGGGTCTATATCAGGGCTATTCAATTCGCTTCAATTGAGGGCCAGATTATCAAATTGAAAATTTGAAGGGGGTCTCTACAGCTGTGCAGTAAAATTCACTTTAAAGATACACTTTTCATTCATGAAGATGACATGAAAAATATGGCAAAAATGTGTCTCCTGGTGGAAAACAAAGACTTTTAAGATAAAAATGACATTAAATTATCATTATAACCAGCAGATGAGGCTCACTCATTAGCTCAGCTGCCATTTCAACTCCCTAGTTTTTTCGTCTTGCTTTTGGATTTATTATAAAATGACTATTATAACTAATTTTAGTACTTTTGTACTGTACTGAAGTATAAAGTAGGCCTATAGAAAGTTCAGGAAGTCTCATGTCATTTAAAAAAATAAATAAATATGTCCTGACACCAACAGCCTAAGGGTGAATTATTTAAATATGTTACTAGTTAATTACCAATGAAATAAGTTCATTATTAACGGTGTAACAATTAAATAATGCATTTAATATTTTGAAATATTTTTAGGTTAATTTAATAACTACATTTTTTAAGTTGTTTTAATGTATTCAGTCAACACAGACTTGTTACTGCTGTAGTTTTGTTACTCGGAATTTAATCTGATTTACTTAATGCACAGCTCTATTTTTGACATCAGCCTGTGTGTTTTGTTCCGTTATCACTGCCAATCATAGCAATGAGTCGCAGAACAATTTAGCGGATTGTAATAGCCTATTTAACATCTGCATTTGTCATTCCTGAAACGAAATATGTGGATGTTTGTTCCTCTTAAACAAACAAAAATTTTCTTCAAATTGTGAATGGATTTTGTAGAGAAACCGAGCAAACAGTACAGTACAGTGAATGTACAGTACATTCACTCCCCCAACTACAATCCCTGCCTGTACTGAAACTCGAACCCGCAACCTTTGGGTTACAAGTCCAACTCTCTAACCTTTAGGCCACTCTCTAACCATTAGGCCACAACTCATTTTCACTATAAAGAACCTTTTGTGGAGTGGAAAGTTTCCATGGATGTTACATTTTTTTCATGGAACCTAGATTCCAATAAGGAACGTTTATACCCTTTCATAACTGTCAAAGTCACCTCATTAAAGTTAATAGTGAGGTGACATTGGCAGTTACAGATTTTTCCTGCCATTTTGTTTTTAAAATCTGTAACTGCCAAGCCCTTGTGAAAATTAACCATGGTTTTATTGTAGTGGCCTAAAAGTGAAGTAACCATGTTTTTTTTTTTTTTTTTTTTTTTTGGCGTATTGATTACTATTTGAATAACCACAGTTTTACTACAAATACCATGGTTAAACTGTGGTTAGTATAGTAAAACCATGGTAAATTATTGTAAGGGAAGTCACCTCCTTATATTTAGTAATGAAGTTGGTTTGGCAGTTACAGATTTGAAAAACTAAAAGGTGAGAAAAATCTAGATTAAAAAAACCTAAACTCTGGAGCTCAACCATCCAGCTGCACATACTGTCAACACACTCTCAAGAGGTAAATTTCTTTTTTAAAAATGTCTATAAATTTGCACTTTAAAATTGTAACCTACCAACCATGTCTTTCTCATTGTAGTTAATGTAAGTGTGAGCTCTGATTAGCTGAAGATAATCTTTTCCACTAAGTAATATTGGATTTATAATTGTATTGCATACACTGAATCTTTCCAATGTCAGAAATGCATCTTTTGCTCTTAGATTTAGCTTACCTTTATCTACCTGTTTTTCAATTACCAGAATAATCATTACCCAAGAATAACATAAATAAATGATGATCAGAAGTCAATTGATTTTCTTTGAATATACATTTGAGGTCACATAAAATTGGAGTTTATTTAATTATTAAGTGAATAAATTTGAACTAAAATTCCTCTAGTTCAAACCCTTAGACGTAAAATAAGTACACTGAAAAACACATTGGTAGTAACACAAAATTGCTAGTAAATTTCACTAATAATAATAATAATAATAATAATAATAAAAACGGGAAGTAACACATTGAATTAAGCGTTAAATTTTGAAGTAGAAAAACTGAAATATGTGACCCTGGACCACAAAACCAGTAATTAGGGTCAATTTTTTGAAATTGAGATTTATACATCATCTGAAAGCTGGATAAATAAGCTTTCCATTGATGTATGGTTTGTGATAGGACAATATTTGGCCGAGATACAACTATTTTAAAATCAGGAATATGAGGGTGCAAAAAAATCTAAACATTGAGAAAATCGCCTTTAAAGTTGTCCAAATGAAGTTCTTAGCAATGCATATTGCTAATCAAAAATTAAGTTTTGATATTATTTATGATAGGAAATTTACAAAATATCTTCATGGAACATGATCTTTACTTAATATCTTAATGATTTTTGGCATAAAAGAAAAATCGATAATTTTGACTCATACAATGTATTTTTGGCTATTACTACAAATACAAACAGTGTATTAACATACACACATCTGTTCCTCAAAGTGGTTATATGCAAAATATGTTTTACTTGAATATAAATGTTTTTCACAGTCATGTTTGGTGTCATTTGAAAGGTCTCAGTGCAAGTGGTACAATGGTCTCATTTCCACAGAATCAGACTTAATAATAAAGATTTCACAGTATAGGGATACTTTGGGTGTGCACTTTCATTGGGTCTATATCTGTGACCTCAACAGGGTTCCCCAGGTTTAATCCCAATTGTAGTTTCACACCACCAACTGCAAAATGTTTATCTTGGTGTGAGTAAGAGTTTTTGCAAAACACCCAGGGTGCTTCTATGGCCAGATGAGCCAATATTCTCTAAAAAAGATGGTTCTTTAAAGGTTCCTTAAAGATAATCTTTTAAATAAGTATTAGCAGTAGAGTAAGTAACAGAGAATTCTTTGAATCTAAGTTTTGAGGTCATTTAAAATTGGAGTCAGGTTAATTATTAAATGAGTAAATTGGAACTAAAATAGTTAGACGTGTGATAGCCATAAGATCAGCTCAATTTAATATCATTATTTCAGTTTTACTTCAAATAAGGGTGCATCTTCATTTGTTTATTTTAATGTTGCAAACTCTTCTCTAGACTTCAATCTCACCAAAACACCGGTCGTGAAGTGGCTCCAACGTAAATGGGAATATCTGGACACTTTTCGGAAAGACGCTGCAAAGTTGGGTAGCTAATAGAAAAAAAGTGGAAAGTTAGATTTAAAATGTACAGTTTTGAGACATAATACAATACAACACAACACAATACAATATAATATGGTGGATCAGATTCTAACCTCAGGTGATCTGAATGCATATGGCTGATGTAAATGAGATCGGCCTGACTGAGTCTGTCCATGGCATCAGACGGAGGTTCATGAAGGAGCCACCAGCCCCTCGCAAAAGCTGGTCCTGTGAGCCACGGGTCGAACATCATCTGCTTGTTCCCCACTTTCAGCTCCATACATGCGTGTGTGATGTATGTCAACTGAAATGCATAGGATTCTTTGAAGAATAAGACGTTGAAAACAGCATTTATTTGACAAAGAAATTTTTTGTAACATTATAAATGTCACTCTTGACAACTTAATGCATTGATGATGACAAAAATAAAAATTGTGCATCAGTGACATCAGCTGCATATTGATAGACAGTTTGGTCAAATACTGAAAGAATGTTCCGGGTTGCAAATCAAACTTTAAACAGCTGCTGTCATTTTTTTTTTTTTTTTTCAACAGGAAGGAATCGAATGGTACAAGGCGCAGTGTATTTGCATGGGTGTGGATGTGTGAAGAGAAATATGCAGTAATCAGTCAACAATGGCATGCATTGCTTCAAGCAGTTTGTTTACATCAGAGGTGATGAGATATATGATCTGTTTTGTGCATATTTGCACTAAAACGAGTCAAATTAACACGGAGCAGCTCAAATCATTTAATTTTAACAGACTTGAGCAGAAGCTTCATTTGTGTTCTCGTTATTGCTGTGTAGGAGCAATGATTGAGATATTAATGAGATCTGATTTGGGTGTGTTGGTGAAAGCGCTATTTATTAACGAAGGACTGAATGTTCTTGTCAGGGTGGATCATTGTTATGTACCGTGATCTCTCCGGCATGTAGCTCTTGTGCTTCTCTGGGCTCTACGGTCCAGGGGTCTGGAGGGTTCAACTCCACCAGCTCTAAACTGCCATCAGTATCTGACAGCACTGCCTCTACACACAAACACAGTAAGACAGTAACACAGCATTCGCTTTTTTATAGAATCATAGATTCTAGAGTGTATGAAATTTTCACTGCACTTTTTAAAAAAAATAACAGTGATATTACCGAGCTCATCTTGCATGAAGCTGTCAGGAGGGTTGACGTACTCCATAGTGGCCACATTAAGTTTCCAGAAGTGTTTGGTACAGCGCACTGTTCTGTTACCAAACACAAAAGCGCACTTATTTAGTGATTTGTAATAAATTTTCTATTTTTGAAAATTATTTAATCAAAAATACAGTTAAAACAGTAATATTGTTAAATGTTTTTACAATTCAGAATAGCTGTTTTCTAATATATTGTAAAATGCTATTTATTCCTGTGATGCGAAGGTGAATTTTCAGCTTCATTACTCGAGTCTTCAGTGTCACATGATCCTTCAGAAATCATTCTAATAAACTGATTTGCTGCTCAAGAAACAATTTTGATCATTATCAATGTTTAATACAGACGTGCTGCTACATATTTTTGTGGAAACCATGATACATTTTGTAGTCAGGATTCTTTGATGAATAGAAATTTTGAAAGAATGGAATTTTTTTTTTTAAATAGAAATCTTTTGTAACATGTCTAAATAACTGCCACTTAAGGTTCTGTCACTTAAGTCTGGTTTATTCTTGGTTTTGTGATAGATCCCTGACAGTCATGTATTGTCTCGTCATTTTGTGAGTGTATGGTTTTGGGTGCACTTGAGCCGTGCACTCTCTAGTCTGCATGTTACAGGTATGGAGTGTGTTTTGTCTTTGCTATGAGCACACATTCCCTCACCTTCTTGCTAAGCCATTATTTGTTACTTTTTCCCACCTTGTTTGATTCTGTATTTGTTCTACCTGTGCTGTCAGTCCTGTGTCGAATCATTGTGAAATGTTCCCTTCGTGTGTTGTCTGTGTGCCTTGTCTGTTCCCACCGTGCCCTGCCCTGCCCTTTCTAGTCCAGATGCTGGTTGTGTTTTCCCTCCACTGGGTAGTTTTATTTGTTTTATTTATTCATTTATCATTTAAATAAAGCCCATTGAACTCTGCATTTGTGTCCTTGCTCATTACTTACCACAAAATCCCACAGAATGATCCATCAAGAAAAGGACTCTGCAGAGCCTCAATGGGCAACTTTCTCTTTCTGTCTGCTCCCTTTGGGGCAGTGGTGTATAAAGTACCTGAAAGCCATACTCAAGTAAAAGTACAGATATCTTACCAAAAAATGACTTTGGTAGAAGTTGAAGTCACTGTTTAGAATATTACTTGAGTAAAAGTCTTAAAGTATGTGGTATTTATTGTACTTAAGTACGAAAAGTATTTATTAAATCTTAAACGTACTTAAGTATTGAAAGTAAAAGTACAAGTAAATGCAAAATGGACAAGAAGCAAGACTGTGTTCAGTTTTAACTCTTTCTTCCATTTCATTCCAACATAAGAAAACATTTCTGGAATCTGCATCTGAAATAGCATTTAGATGTATTTACACAGTTTATGTATCTCAGAGGGGACATGGATGCATTTAAACTGCAGTTACACATGCATAAATAGGCTTAATGTTTTGTTTCTAACATAAAACGTTGAATACTGATGTTTGAAATAATTTAAACATGAAAAAAAAAATGTCGAAATGTGAAATTAAAACCGCCAGTAGGTGACAGCAAGTGACTGTTAATGAGTGAGTCATTGAGATTCAATCGATTCATTCAAACGGCTGATTCATTCAGAAACAAAACATTTGACTGTGTTAATGAGTGAATCACTGAATCATTTATTCAACCGATTCGTTCAAAAAGCTGATTCATTCACACCGTCCATTGCTCAGAGACAAAAAACAGTGCTGTGATCCTTGTTTGGAACTATTTTCGTTCGCAAAATTGAGCAAAAACAAGCAATATTATGTCTAAAATGTAAGTCACATTGCTTTACTGAACTTGTATAAAATGATTATTAAATGTGTTCATGCTGATATCTGCAGTAAAACGGTACTCTTTGTGTGATATAGATAGATATAGAAGTTAACTATATTAAATTATATAAATATAATAAGCATACAGAAGCATTTTTGCCGTCTACGATTTAGAATGCCTGGAATTTTGAGTTATAAAAGACTAATAAATCAACGTGCGTGCACTCTGTGTGTGATTTGGTGATATAGCCTATTAATGTCAGAATGCACATCATTACAACAACACTTACCATATTATCGCAGAAGATATACTGTATATCGCAGACCCAGACTCAACTTGAGTGGAAAATTAAATCATCCGCGGTTGTGTGAGCACTTGTTTGCATGAGCAAAGGTGTTTTTTAGGAGTCTAACTTGCAAACGCCAGAACACTGATTCGTCAAACCTGCTTTCTTGTCGTCTGTGTTCTTCTGACTATTTTGTAGTAAGTAACGAATATGCTTCGGGGAAATGTAGTGGAGTAAAAGTAAAAGTTGGCTGAAATATAAAAACTCAAGTAAAGTATAGATACTCCCAAAAGATACTTAAGTACTCTAACGAAGTATTATTACTTTGTTACAATACACCACTGCTTTGGGGTCTTAGTGAAACAGCAGATGGTCTAGCTTGTCCAGCAATAACAGGAATAACAGGTCTGCAGAGGTGGCCAAATGCACTGCAGCCCCCTCCCCTCGACTTTGTTTATTCCCCTTGAAATGCCCGTGACTGCTTGCAGCACTCCATGAGGAGGTGAAGTGCATTGCAGCTTCTCTGGTGGAGTCCATCTATTTATTGCCTTGCCTTCGCAATTACAGGAGAAGGAGGGCTTCTGGTGCTCCATCAAGTCCAGTGGTCCTGGAGGTCTTGACTCCGGTGGGCCCAACTTGACTCCGGTGGGCCCAAGGCCGGTGGTCCTAGAGGACCTAAGTCTGGTGGTCCTGGAGGACCCGACTCCAGTGGTCCCAAGGCCAGTGGTCCTGGAGCACCTGAGTGTGGTGGTCTCGAATCCAGTGGTCCTGGAGGATCTGAATTCGATGGTCTCAGATCCAGTGGTCCTGGACGACTTGACTCTGATAGACCCAAGGCCGGTGGTCCTGGAGGACCTGACTTCAGTTCTACCAAGGCCAGTGGTCCTGGAGCACCTGAGTACGGTGGTATCGAATCCACTGGTCCTGGAGGACCTGACTCTGATGGTCTCGGATCCAGTGGTCCTGGACAACTTGACTCCAGTGGACTCAAGGCTGGTGGTCCTGGAGGACCTGACTCCAGTGGTCCTGGAGCATCTGAGTACGGTCGTCTCAAATCAGCTGGTCCTGGATGACTTGACTCCAGTGGACCCAAGGCTGGTGATCCTGGAGGACCTGAGTATGGTGGTCTCAGATCCACTGGTCCTGGATGACTTGACTCCAGTGGACCCAAGGCCAATGGTCCCGGAGGACCCAATGCTGGTGGTCCTGGAGAACCTGAGTACGGTGGTCTCAGATCCACTGGTCCTGGATGACTTGACTCTAGTGGACCCGAGGCCAGTGGTCCCGGAGGACCCAAGGCTGGTGGTCCTGGAGGACCTGAGTCCAGTGGTCCCAAGTTTTATGGTCCTTGAGGACCCAAGTCTGGTGGTCTCAAATCTGGTGGTCCTGGAAGACCTGACTCCGGTGGTATTGGAGGACCCAAAGTGGCTATCATGGCCACAGAGACCATCACAAACCCTGGGGAGGTCTTCCAGCCAGAGTCCACTTCAGTCCAGGAGCCTCCAGAATCAACTCCATTCCATGAGCCTCCAGAGTCAGTTCCAGCCCCGGAGTGCCCAGAAATCACTCCAGAGTCCTCTTCAGCGCAGGGGCCTCCAGAATTCAAGGACGACCGTGACAGGGGCATGTAGTCAGTGATGATGTGAATGGCTTGCCACAGACTCTGAGTGTCTCTGCTGATAAAATGTTTCTTCTTATTCTTATTTTTTTGTGCATACAGCCATTTTGCCTTCTTGATTCCATGGGCTGCTTTATGTCCTGATCTGAAACCTCTTTGTGTAAGCTCTGGCAAATGTTCCCTTCATTTGTTGCCTGTGTACCTTGCCTGTTCCTCTCTGCCCTGCCCTGCCCAGTCCAGCTGCCAGTTGTGTCTTCCCCCTAAGGGGTAGTTTTTTTTATATTTTCTTTATTATTTAATAAAGCCCATTGAATTCTGCATTTGAATCCTCGCTCATCCCTTACCATAAAACCTGACAGACTTTTGATTAATTTTAATGCGTTCTTGCTGAATAAAAGTTCTAATTTCTTACGTACCCCTTCTTTCTTGTGGCATATAATGGTTACCTTGAAAATATGAATTAGCACAACTGAATTATTATCTGTTATCTTAATCTTTTATCTCTATTGTTATCTTAATTTGGGTTCCAAAGATGAACGAAGGTCTTACGGGTTTGGAACGACATGAGGGTAATTAATGACATAATTTTCATTTTTCATTTCTTACATATAGACTAATGTTATTAATGTATCATTTTTAATGGTACCATTAGTTATATACGTGAGGCAAAAGAAGTTAGAATGAAGGATAAATTAAAATTCATAGCATTTAAACAAGTTCTGTTTGCGTATTTGAAGGTTTCTATTGGATGATTTAGGGTAAACGTCATATTATGCTTTACGGAGAGCTTACAAACTACTAGCTACGTCCTGCCTTACGAACAACCGGTGCAACCAAATAATGTATAGATTTAGTTACAAACTAGCTAGTAGTTACTAAGCCTCTAGTGTGGACTTAACGTTCTAATCTAAGTAAGAACTTACGAATGGCTGGTGCAACCCTACCATGAACACTACTTTAATATGCATCGTTCAGAGGCAAGATGAAAAGAAAATACGACGTAAACTTTTCTGAAGACAGTCAGTTCCCCTCAGAGATACATTCACATATAAACTCCTAACGTTACTGCAATTGTATCGCGATTTGTTTGGTATCTCAACCGATTTGAATCATCACATATTTGAATCGATTTTCAATCGGCTCACGGTTAATCGTTACCCACCTCCCATCCATGTCCTCTATGTCTTTAATGAAGAGTCCTCCCTGGTGTTTGCACTGGTTCACGCACGCTCGTATTTTGTCTTTGCCTTTGTAAATGATGTAACATTTGCCGTCCTCTGGGTTTTTCTTAAAATTAATTCCATTTTTTAGTGTCTGGACGTCTTCAGCCTCCAGTCGCAGGACCGTCTTTGAAACCTGAGATGTCATTGTGCTTCAGATCTAGAGATGAGCAACTCTTCAGTGAGATCAGATCTTATAAAGTACTTAGTTTCTGTTCCAAACCTCAGAGAAGGGTTGTTCTATTTGCATTCTTAATTATACACTATTATAATGCATTGTTGATAGACAAGTGCATCCAGCAATGTGTCGTTGCACATGACTGGTTTAAAACTACGTCCTTTATTCAAGAATAAATAATTTTTTTCTGAAATGGATACTTCAACGACTAAAGAAACCCAAATTTGAGCAAAATATATGCAAAACTGTGTTATTCTATTCGTATGGAAATATAATTTCACACATTTTTTTCTGTCAAATCTTCAAATTAAGACAATTTTTAAATCACATTGAAAGAATAATTTCACAGTTTGTTATATAGAGTTATATATAGAGAGTGACTTTACCTTTGTTGTGGGCTGATTTCTGAAGTAAATGTGAGCAGGAAGAGGCTCGTATGAGTTCATAGAGAGAGTGTGCTGTGGCTTTCACATGTGAAGCTGAAAGTGAAGTTTATGAAGGTCTGCTTTCGTTATCAAGCGCTTTCAGATGAACTGACAGGGCGTAGCTATTACTTCACCGCTTACAGCTTTTTGATTTTACTCTAGTTTTTAAGGCAAGTTGTTACACACATCTTAATTTTAAACACATTTATTTTTGTTTTTTAGTTATATTAGCTCAAATATATTGAGTACAATGACAATAAATTGTTAAATTAAAATATAGTTAATTTAAAATTTTGTGAAAATTGTTTCTACACCAGGGTAGATTCCAATATATTCAATTCAAGTCTTTGTTTTTGAGTAAATGGTCTTAAGTGTTTAAAGTTAATTTATGTTGTACATTTAAAATACTAAAAGCACATGTACAAAATTACTTGTCAACATACGCAACATACAATACCTGTAGTCACCCATAACCTATAAATAACAGCAACTCTTTTGAATCTCAAATATACAGAAGCTTACTTATGAGAATTGCTGGATGTTAACTCAGAATTCTCAGGAAAAAAAAAAGGGTCAATTACAAAACTGTAAACATGCAATTCTGTATCATCTACAAACAGCTTCTATTTTATGTTTTTAAATAAAACTAGATGGCAGCGGCAGTGCAACACAAAAGTACAAGACAAACTTTGTTAGCTTGAGAAGCCTGAAAGTTTGAAGTACTTGTAAAAGCTTGAAACAGTTTTTTAGACAGAGCTTTGATAACAATGTCTCCTGCTTTTGACAAGGCAAGATGTGAGTTTTATTACGAGGCTGACCTTCAGATAAACATCACAGATGATCAGCTGCTCTGACTTGGAGGTAGAAACGTGACATTACAGGCAAAGCGGTTCTGCATGAAGCGGTGAGTTAAGATGTTGGACTATTTTGCTTCCATAACATTTCTTCTGTCAGACTAGTGTAGAATAGTACACATTTAAGTGCTTACTGTAATACACTTCATCTATTTGCATCTGTATATTTCAATTACAGTGCATATCTTTAAAGGGTGTTTCTCGGAATTAGTTTTTTTTAAATTAATTTTTATTTTATTTTATTTTTTTTACTTTTACATAAGTAGCGCTTACATACACCAACACTTTACAGTTTTATTCTGAAGATTTTATAGAAGGTAGTAATTTACTAGGTATATATAATATGTTGGTAACTTTTTTTTGGCTGACTGATTAAAGAGTGATTAAAAGAAAACATCTCAAAAAAATATGTGGTTTCAAATCGGAATGATTTTGTTATGAAATAAGGCATCGTTTTCATACATCTTCTGTAGAGGACACCAGGACAAATGGCATGTTAATCAGGCATTTAGGGAGACACAACAAGTCGGGAAAGAAATTATAGATCAATATTCCTATGAAAAATTAGCTATTCTTATGAAAATGTTGGCAAGTTATTACTCCAATTACACTTATTTTCCAATGTGGTTTGCCCCAAGAACACATTAATATGCAAATTAGATGCAATGTATAGACACATTGTATTGAATGGGAATACAAATTTATGGACATTTTACTCATATATCACATAAAGTAAAATAGTACATCAAATCATTCTGTTATATCTTTCATAACATAGTTGAAAATAATCTTTGTACAAAGTTTGGCTAATATAATGTTTTATGGTTGTCAGGAGGTATATATATATATATATATATATTGTTGCTGTGAATTGTGGGGACTTTCCATAAACTTCTATTACTTTTATATGGACCAAATAATATGTTTTATCCCCTAACCCTAAACCTACCCCTTACAGAAAACCTGTTTGCTTTGTTACACTTTCAGATAAATATCATTTACTATTTTTAATATTTTTTCCCCTCATGGGGGCTGGTCCCCACAATGTAGCATAAACAAGTACACACACACACACACACACACACACACATATATATATATATATATATATATATGCTCAGCGTTATTTCAAAGGACCATTAAACCATCTCTGTTTGTTCTTATTATTGTGTTTTATTGTATTGCGCTTTCTATTGTACATAACTATGCACGTGATCCCTAAAAAATCGTTTTCTTTAGCACCGGAATGAATACGCGGAAGTGACCATGCATATTGATTAATTCTGGACAACTGTCAGATCAGCAGTCTTCCCCATGATTGTGTAGCCTAGTGAACCAAACTGAGAGACCATTTTGAAGGCTCAGGAAACCTTTGCAGGTGTTTTGAGTTGATTAGCTGATTGGCATGTCACCATACTCTAATTTGTTGAGATTTGTTAGTGAATTGGTGGGTTTTTGTTAAATGTGAGCCAAAATCATCACAATTAAAAGAACCAAAGACTTAAACTACTTCAGTCTGTGTGCACTGAATTTATTTAATACAGGAGTTTCACAATTTGAGTTTAATTACTGAAATAAATGAACTTTTCCACGACATTCTAATTTATTGAGATGCACCTGTATCTATAGAGAGTGAAATGTCTACTTTCACATGAACTTATTCATGAACTGTGTGTGTCTGCATGGATGATTTGCATGAAATTTAATGTGTGTGCAGTGCAAACTGTGCATTGTTTAAGCTGGGTTTCAGTTCAATAAAATAAAAAAAATAAAAATAAAAAAAGACATTTTGGATTTTTATGCAACTAAGGTGGGCATGCTGTGATCTGTATTGTATTTTTACTGTAACTGACAGATTCCGGCCAAAAAAACACATCACGGGAGAGGGAGGGAATGGGAGTCGTTCTTCCGGGATTGGGACGGGACGGGATTTTTTATTTTTATTTATTTTTTTTTTTTTGAGAGTTGGACGGGAGGCCGCAGCGGGGAGGCCGCGCTGAGCTGTAATTCCATGCCAGTCCTGTAGAGGTCAGTAACGGTGCTCTCGCGAGATTTCTCTCATCTCGCACACAAACCGAAGAAGGCATTTTGTCAACAGTGGGTGGACTCTTCCTCTTAATTCTCGATCGGAGATGGTGCTGTCCTCCTCGCAGCAGCTCGTCATGGCGTTCACGGCGGTGCTGCTGGTGTTCGTGCTGTTTCCGCGGATGTTCAGCGGCAGAGACGGTCAGTCGTTCGACCCGCGTGTGAGCAGGAGAGGTGCGGACTCGAGAGGACCAGCCTCGGCTGCGTTTGTTTACTCTCTGGCTCTGTGTTTACCAGTGTATATTACAGCGTTTTATTCAGTGCAAAGCATTTTTCCTAGGATTATTGCTGTTCTTTGATATGTCTCTATGGGTTTTTGCTGGATTTCACTACGTCTCGGGTCTGTAGAGTTTATTCCCTTTTGTCATTTCACATAGCCGATGTTTAATGTCATTTTCATTGAAAAGTTACATACTTTATTGAAAAATTACATACCCCACCTTTAAATGTACATTTATTACGAACATTTGTCCTGGAGTAAAAGGATTCTGTGGGTCATAAAGGTCTTAATTCACCCCTCCACAAATTTAGTCGTTTAAAAGGTCTAAACTAGCTGCAGAACATTTTCAATTCATAATTATGGTATTAAATGAAGTATGCACTGCATATTTTCCTCAGTATTTTGTCTTGTTTTCCATTTCCGATATCTAAATATACTTGAATCAAGAACATTTACTTGATATTCAAATGAAGATATGAAATCTTGAAATTAAGCAATGGAGATGTGTTGAAAGCTGTATTTTCAAACTCTGTTTGTGTTGCTAATACAACCTATTGTGTGCTTCCTAGATGTTTACATTTAGAGAAGATACTGATGTATTGTATGCCCTTAAATTCTCTTTACTTGGTCTTAAATTGACATTGATTAAACCCTGGATGTGTATTTGAAGTATAATGAGTCTTTGTGTTGTTCTGCAGGTCCTGGTCCCGGTGCTGGGAGTGTGAAAAGTCAGCAGCAGATCCACAGAAATGCGGCGCCTCAGATGTCTCAGAGCGTGGAGAACATGCAGCAGATGAAGAAACTCATGGAGCAGGAGCTGAAGAGCGACAAATACAAATCTAACAACAATAAGGGCTACGTCTTCACCCTGATGCCCATCTACGCCATCGGTGTCGGGCTCTTTGCCGCGTATAAGTTTCTAAAGGTGCTGACTTTGGTTGTTATACGTTGGAAAAAGTTTGGTGTAGAAACAATTTTTACTCAGAAATTGCAAGTAAATTGCACAAAAAATTACAAAGAAACGGCAAGTAACACATTTAATTAAACGTGAAATTTTGAAGTAGAAAAACTGAAATAGTATTTTCTTGTAAAACAAACTGCAATAGTGTATGTTTTATTCTTAATTCTCCATAGTTTTGTTTTGCAAATTTGAAAAATGCATATATATATATATATATGTATGTATGTATATGTATATATATGTATGTGTGTGTGTGTGTGTGTTTTAGAAAAAGTATATTGAAATTGTATAGAAATACAATATTTTTGTGATATTTGGATGAGAAATGTACTTGATTGCGATAAAAATAAAGGCACAGTTCATGAAAACATAATTTTTCATAGTTATAAATAGTTTATTGGAGTGCAGTTTACAAAAAATACTATTTAAGTCTTTCTACTTAATAATATCACTTTTATGCATTTGTCATTTCTTTATACTTATTTGTGAACTTTACTGTAAAAATTTCTAAGCCAATTTTAAGGTGAAAATAATTTCCACTCATCTGGGTGGCCGTTTGAGTTGCTAATGTCTTTGTTTTTATCTTTGCAGATAAAATCTGCAAGCGATTCTGAAGCTCAGAAAGCCAAAACAGCTCGAGGAGTGAAGAAATCAGAGGAGACAGGTGTGTGTGCATGAATGAGGATGCTTAAAAGTGCTTCTTTTTTTTTTTTTTAAAAGCTTCATTTATTTTATGTATTCAGAAATGTATTTTTCTGATGCATTTGTCATTTTCCACAGAGAATCAGCTGAATGAGCTGGAGCAGAGATTGGCTCAGACCGAGAAGATGCTCAACTCCATCCTGACGCAGCTGGACCCGCTTACCAACTGGTGAGAGCAGACATGCACATGAAAATCAAAAGTTGAACACATGCAAACCTCTTTGTTTTAAATAAATGTGGTTTATTCAGTTGTGCAACAATGCACTTGGTTAAAGCACATTCATAGCCTGATTTTTGCGGTTATGCAAAAACAAACCTGGGGTTTGCGGCACTGAAATGCACGCTGGTGGCGAGCGGCTTGTTGTGGGTTTGTTTTTGTGCCTGCTGTTTATTCTGGGTGTTGTTCTGCAGTGTGAAGTCTGTTGCCATGGAACAGAAGAACGAAATCATGTCGCAGCTGCAGTGCATTCGGCAGCTAATGAAGAAGAGAGGCATGGAGTGTCCAAACATCAGGATAGAAGGTAAACACATCTGCTCCCGTACACAGCCGCACAATTAACACAGTACCGCGCAAACACGTTAGTCTCGCTGCTGGTCAATAACAATAACACCAGCGCTCAGAGTCATGGAAACAAGTGGCACGTACAGTTAACTGCATAAATTACAGGCTTTTGAAAACATCCGTTTTAGCCAAATGAGCTAAGATGAATTTAATGAATAAATGATTGAATGTTTGCTTGTATTTACACCTTATTTGTATGCCAATTAAATACATTTTCCCTTACATTCTCCGTACCAAAATACTTTTTTTTTTTTTTTTTTTTTTTTTTTTTAAATATAATTTTGTTTAGTCTTGACAATACTTAGTACTTAGTTATTGTGGTATAATGTTTTTTTTAATGAAATTCTGCAATTTTTATTTATATTTTATTTTATAATTTATTTAAAATTAAAATAAGCATTTAAGAAATTTTATTTAAAACAGTTTTTAATTATAATCAGAAATTAGGTCATTTAGAAATACAACAGATCTTTAGATAATATACCTATCTATTATTTATCCATATTTATTATTTGTTCTTTTATTTTTGTTATTATTATTTTATTATTTATATATATATATATATATATATATATATATATATATATATATATATATATATATATATATATATATATATATATATATATATATATATATATATATATAGCATTTTATTTAAACTTTTTTATTAAAATCAGAAATTAAGCAATTTCATCAAATCCTTAAATAATACATCTATTTATTTATCAATTTTTATTGTTGATTGATTTTTTTTTTTTTTAAAAATGTTAACTATATTTATATTTTTAAATTTTTATTTAAATCTTTTTTTAAAAATTAAAATTTGCAAGTTAGCCAATTTAGAAGGACAAAAATCCTTAAATAATATTATCAATCTATTTATCCATTTTTGTTTATTTATTTTGATTATTTATCCATATATGTGGACGTTTAGCAATTTAAATAATATATCACTATTTTGGCTTTACAGTAGTGAGAATGAAATTTTATATTTAAAATGCATTTTATTGTATTGCGTTTTATGTATTAATGTTAATCCTAATTGGAGACGTAAATTGTTTACATGTGAGTTTGCATGCATGTCAGTGAGTAAGTTCTAGTTATGCTGCAGTAATGCAAGTTTTAGTTTACACACAACTAATGCAGATGACTGCAGTAAAGCAGCTCACAGATCTTTGAAAATAATATATCATAAGCAAATTAGTGGGATAAACAAAGTAGCACTGAATCAGCCGACATCAAGTAGGTCACACTGCCATTTACACCAGTTGAGTTGAGCAGCGATGTGTTAATAAATCATGATAAATATGTGATTATGTGCATGTTGTAAACATTTGGAACCCTAAGTGGCAATTATATTTTATATTTCATACACAGTGTTACATACACACATTTTTAAGTGACTAGAAATGCTGTTACATATAAGCATGTGTTTTAGCATTGTGGTCTTGGGTGATGCAAATCGTGGTTATTTCTTTTAGAGCCGGCATGTGAGCGCAATCTAGACAAACTCATCGAGACTTTGGCCGCAGCCGAAACGCTTCCAGAAACTCAGGTGGAATCACAAACACATGCTGAAATGCAGCCACATGATCACAGAGAGCTCAGGCGTGAGTCTGAGGCAGAGGAAGAGCTGGAGGAGGATGAGGAGGAGGAGAACAAAGAGGAAGACGTGGGAAGTGAGAGTGACTCTAGTATGCCGTCTCTCGAGGACACGGCCGACATCAGTGTAGATGATGTTACAGTCGCTCAGAAACTTCCAGAAGATCTGACGGCTGGATTACGAAGACGCAACAGGCCAGAGTAACTGTGAAGAGAATCGGACACAAATCTATTTGTATATTTGTTTATTTATTTTATTCCTTGTAATGAAGCGGTCAACACTACTTTTTGGTTTCAATGGCTACGTCTACATATTTTACTGCATTTGAAGTTAACATGAAATCAAAACCCACACCGTTCACACTAAAAAAATCCAAATTCTTGAATAGTGATGTTTATAAAAGAAGTCTCTTATGTTCACCAAGGCTGCTTTTATTTGACCAAAAATACAGTAAAAATTGGGAAATATTATTACAATTTAAAATAGCTGTGTTTCATGTGAATATATTGTAAAATGTAATTTATTCCTATGATCAAAGCTGAATTTTCAGCATCATTACTCCAGTTTTCGGTGTCCTTCATATTTTGGTGGAAACTGTTATGCATTTTATTTTTCAGGATTTTTTTGATGAATAGAAAGTTCAAAAGAACAGCATTTAATTAAAATGGAAATATTTTGTAACATTATAAAAGTCTTTACTGTCACTTTAGAATAATTTAATGCATCCTTGCTAAATAAAAGTATTTCTTTCTTTTAAATTGTAAACTGAAAAGTGCATGGTAGCGTATCACAGTTTCCACAAAAATATTAAGCAGCAGAAATTCTTCTTTATCATCACAGGAATAAATTACATTCTAAAATATATTCAAATAGAAAACATTTATTTTAAATTAATATATAATATTTGAACATTGCTGTTGTTACTGGATTTTTTTTTTATCAAATAGTTAATCAGTGATGTTATTCCAAAGCAGAAAATGTTTGTCGTCTTAATTTTTCATCACAATATAATAACTTGCCCCACCTCTAAAATGACGTTCCTGTTCTAGGTGGGGAAAATAATATCAACAAATCGCCAATTAACTATTTAGTCATTAGTTTGGGAATCCTTAGTCAGCCTTTCTGAAATCTTTACTATAGTAAATGAATGAAGGTTGAAGTAATGAAGGACGTCAATAATAATAAATAATGACGTACAGAAGAAACGCATCAAATTATTGAAGTGAAACTGGATGTGAATGTCATTTCATGTTGACTTTTAAGCATTCTCTGTACCTCTTTTAGTTTGTGTCAGTTATAATCACATGTATGTCAGTATGGACCTGCAGAAGTGGCTTCATTTCCCTCTGTGATTCAGTGAGGCTACAGGAACGGATCAAGGCAGCTAGCGACGTTTTGCAGATCGTGTGCCATTTGCATGTTTGCCGTGGCCTGAGGAGGAGGTTTTGCTCAGCTGCATGTTTCTGGTATGACAATCATATGCTGTGAAGTTTTTCAGATGTGAGGACCTCAAACGGGAGGTTTTTAGAGAGGCGTTGCAGCTTTGAGCTTTAGTTTTTAAAACATTTCTTGGGCTTGAATCGAATACCAAACACTAAATGTGATCATATGTGAGATGATGTTCATGCACGCTGTTGCTTTCTGTGCCACTTTTCAGATTTCATGTTTTTATAGATCTGCTTTTCAAAGCCTGACATGTTTCATGTTACGGATTTTTGTTACGTCTTTTATGATATGTTTCATCATTTTGCCAATCATATTTTGAGAATAATTAAAGAAAAAAAAAAGAATGTTCCAAAGTAGTGTTGATTTCTAAATCAAAATGTTTTTGGTGACTGTTTCAAACCAACAATTGTTGCTGTGTTTTGAGCATCATTTTAAAAACATGCAACTGGTCCTATTAGAAACATATTGTGTTGCATGTCCCTTGAATGATGTGATTTAGCATTTGAAGATCACTGGATGTGATTGGCATGTGATCAGACTCTGTACATCCTGTGCTCATTGTCTTTGCCTTGTATTTGGTGTGGTTTAGATGAATATATTTATTATGAACAACTGTTGAAAGCCTTAAATAAACTCTAAAAATAAAATACGTGCTGGTGTTTATTATTGCACTTCTAGGATTATTAGTCTTGAACTGATCAGTTTGTGTCCTTATATTGTTATTATGCAGTAGCAGTTGTAGATCTTCCATGTTATTAGACTCACCTGTTTTTCTCGTTAATGCAAATATCTAATCAGCCGATCAGGTCAATGCATGGCTTTATAGCACATGGTGTGAGAAAACAGCAAGGTGTTGCGTGGATGGACTGCAGCAGCTGAGATCTTCTCATTACTGTCAGGTAAGAAAAGCAAGGGTGGCAACGGTTCTGAATGTTGTTTCTAACCTTATACATACATTTATGGCCAAAGTACAGTACAGTATTCAGCCATTCACTGATCTTCTGCTGCATATTGCACATAAAATCGGCTGGTTTCTATGCAATATCTAGCAGTCAGGGTATAGAAGTCATGTTTACAAACTGATAAAATGAGCACTTTAGAGGGAGACCAATTTCAGACCAGATTTGCTTAAGTTTTCTCCATCAAATATGAGAAAATGTATAGCCACTTTCTCTGATTACAGTTTTTATGTAGTATTTATTTATTAATTTTTTGCATTCAACTACAGTCTATTATTGTGGTTTGAACTGTCGCTGGCTGCTTTATATGTTGTTGAGACAGCCTATCCACCTTATTTTGCAACGAAGTAAGCTATTTTCTTTAAATGTGTGAGACTTCCTTTAAATTGTTTTTAAAATTAATGTAAAAAAATACCTAGAATCATTAAAACACTTATCCAAAGATAATCAACCCCTTGGGGAATTGCATAAAACCATGTATGAGTCTCTTTCCTTTTCAGACCTTGCAACCCCCTGAAATGTTTAAAGAATGTCTTTTGTTTGTTGTTTATTATATGTGTGTGTATATATATATATATATATATATGTGTGTGTATATATATATATATATATATATACAAACCCGATTCCAAAAAAGTTGGGACACTGTACAAATTGTGAATAAAAACAGAATGCAATGATGTGGAAGTTTCAAATTTCAATATTTTATTCAGAATACAACATAGATGACATATATGTTTAAACTGAGGAAATGTATCATTTTAAGGGAAAAATAAGTTGATTTTACATTTCATGGCATCAACACATCTCAAAAAAGTTGGGACAAGGCCATGTTTACCACTGTGTGGCATCCCCTCTTCTTTTTATAACAGTCTGCAAACGTCTGGGGACTGAGGAGACAGGTTGCTCAAGTTTAGGAATAGGAATGTTGTCCCATTCTTGTCTAATACAGGCTTCTAGTTGCTCAACTGTCTTAGGTCTTCTTTGTCGCATCTTCCTCTTTATGATGCGCCAAATGTTTTCTATGGGTGAAAGATCTGGACTGCAGGCTGGCCATTTCAGTACCCGGATCCTTCTTCTACGCAGCCATGATGTTGTAATTGATGCAGTATGTGGTCTGGTATTGTCATGTTGGAAAATGCAAGGTCTTCCCTGAAAGAGACGACGTCTGGATGGGAGCATATGTTGTTCTAGAACTTGGATATACCTTTCAACATTGATGGTGCCTTTCCAGATGTGTAAGCTGCCCATGCCACACGCACTCATGCAACCCCATACCATCAGAGTGCAGGCTTCTGAACTGAGCGCTGATAACAACTTGGGTTGTCCTTGTCCTCTTTAGTCCGGATCACATGGCGTCCCAGTTTTCCAAAAAGAACTTCAAATTTTAATTCGTCTGACCACAGAACGGTTTTCCACTTTGCCACAGTCCATTTTAAATGAGCCTTGGCCCAGAGAAAACGCCTGCGCTTCTGGATCATGTTTAGATATGGCTTCTTTTTTGACCTATAGAGTTTTAGCCGGCAACGGTGAATGGCACGGTGGATTGTGTTCACCGACAATGTTTTCTGGAAGTATTCCTGAGCCCATGTTGTGATTTCCATTACAGTACCATTCCTGTATGTGATGCAGTGCCGTCTAAGGGCCCGAAGATCACGGGCATCCAGTATGGTTTTCCGGCCTTGACCCTTACGCACAGAGATTGTTCCAGATTCTCTGAATCTTTGGATGATATTATGCACTGTAGATGATGATAACTTCAAACTCTTTGCAATTTTTCTCTGAGAAACTCTTTTCTGATATTGCTCCACTATTTTTCGCCGCAGCATTGGGGGAATTGGTGATCCTCTTCCCATCTTGACTTCTGAGAGACACTGCCACTCTGAGAGGCTCTTTTTATACCCAATCATGTTGCCAATTGACTTAAGTTGCAAATTGGTCCTCCAGCTGTTCCTTATATGTACATTTAACTTTTCCGGCCTCTTATTGCTACCTGTCCCAACTTTTTTGGAATGTGTAGCTCTCATGAAATCCAAAATGAGCCAATATTTGGCATGACATTTCAAAATGTCTCACTTTCAACATTTGATATGTTATCTATATTCTATTGTGAATAAAATATAAGTTATGAGATTTGTAAATTATTGGATTCATTTTTTATTCACAATTTGTAGAGTGTCCCAACTTTTTTGGGATCGGGTTTGTGTATATGTATATATACATATACATATATATATGTGTACGTGTATATATATGTATGTGTGTGTGTGTGTGTGTGTGTATATACAGTGGGTACGGAAAGTATTCAGACCCCCTTAAATTTTTCACTCTTTGTTATATTGCAGCCATTTGCTAAAATCATTTAAGTTCATTTTTTTTCCTCATTAATGTACACACAGCACCCCATATTGACAGAAAAACACAGAATTGTTGACATTTTTACAGATTTATTAAAAAAGAAAAACTGAAATATCACATGGTCCTAAGTATTCAGACCCTTTGCTGTGACACTCATATATTTAACTCAGGTGCTGTCCATTTCTTCTGATCATCCTTGAGATGGTCCTACACCTTCATTTGAGTCCAGCTGTGTTTGATTATACTGATTGGACTTGATTAGGAAAGCCACACACCTGTCTATATAAGACCTTACACCTCACAGTGCATGTCAGAGCAAATGAGAATCATGAGGTCAAAGGAACTGCCTGAAGAGCTCAGAGACAGAATTGTGGCAAGGCACAGATCTGGCAAAGGTTACAAAAAAATTTCTGCTGCACGTAAGGTTCCTAAGAGCACAGTGGCCTCCATAATCCTTAAATGGAAGATGTTTGGGATGACCAGAACCCTTCCTAGAGCTGGTCGTCCGGCCAAACTGAGCTATCGGGGGAGAAGAGCCTTGGTGAGAGAGGTAAAGAAGAACCCAAAGATCACTGTGGCTGAGCTCCAGAGATGCAGTCGGGAGATGGGAGAAAGTTGTAGAAAGTCAACAATCACTGCAGCCCTCCACCAGTCGGGGCTTTATGGCAGAGTGGCCCGACGGAAGGCTCTCCATGTGCAAGACACATGAAAGCCCGCATGAAGGACTCCAAGATGGTGAGAAATAAGATTCTCTGGTCTAATGAGACCAAGATAGAACTTTTTGGCCTTAATTCTAAGCGGTATGTGTGGAGAAAACCAGGCACTGCTCATCACATGTCCAATACAGTCCCAACAGTGAACCATGGTGGTGGCAGCATCATGCTGTGGGGGTTTTTTTCAGCTGCAGGGACAGGACGACTGGTTGCAATCGAGGGAAAGATGAATGCGGCCAAGTGCAGGGATATCCTGGACGAAAACCTTCTCCAGAGTGCTCAGGACCTCAGACTGGGCTGAAGGTTTACCTTCCAACAAGACAATGACCCTAAGCACACAGCTAAAATAACGAAGGAGTGGTTTCACAACAACTCCGTGACTGTTCTTGAATGGCCCAGCCAGAGCCCTGACTTAAACCCAATTGAGCATCTCTGGAGAGACCTAAAAATGGCTGTCCACCAACGTTTACCATCCAACCGAACAGAACTGGAGAGGATCTGCAAGGAGGAATGGCAGAGGATCCCCAAATCCAGGTGTGAAAAACTTGTTGCATCTTTCCCAAAAAGACTCATGGCTGTATTAGATCAAAAGGGTACTTCTACTAAATACTGAGCAAAGGGTCTGAATACTTAGGACCATGTGATATTTCAGTTTTTCTTTTTTAATAAATCTGCAAAAATGTCAACAATTCTGTATTTTTCTGTCAATATGGGGTGCTGTGTGTACATTAATGAGGAAAAAAATGAACTTAAATGATTTTAGCAAATGGCTGCAATATAACAAAGAGTGAAAAATTTAAGGGGGTCTGAATACTTTCCGTACCCACTGTATATATATATAATTTGTATATACACACACATGGACATTTATGTATGACTGGAGATGTAATAATGGGAAAAGTGTATATTTTTTCATATGCATATTAGTGTTGCCCACTTGTATTTGTAAACTGACATTGTTAAAAAAATAAAATAAAATAAAAATTTGAAAGTGAATGAAAGTGAATATGTTTTAGTACGTAGTTCCTAAACTAAACAGACTTCACTTTAAAGTGTCATTATATGTACCTACTATCACTGAAAAACTGTAAATTAAAATAAAAATAAGTGTGAGACTTCCGGTTCATTAGCCGCTATTTGTAAATAACTAGAAGAATAACAAAGTGCAGTTAACGGTAACTATTTCAGCTACAAACCAGTGTGTTTATGATTATGACAGTAAATTAAAATATATTAAGTACCAGTTTGCAAATTAAAGCAGCATAGGGGACTGTTTTTATACATGTATAACTGTTAATTGGAAGCGAATGACACCGGAAGTCTCACAAATTCAAATTCCAAACGGCCGCGCCGCTCGTGCGTTAAAAATAAGTCGGGTTCCTGTCCGAGATTTGGGCGCTTCTTGGTGTGAATACGTTGTAAGTCTGGTCCACTTTGCATTTTGACTGATAAAAAAAGTGCTTGTCAACTAATCAAGATACTAAATAAATTCATTAATTACTTAATAAAAGCATAAAAGTGAGCTGACGAATACGGTCACCAAACTAGCTCAACCGTTCAAACGTATCAAAAGTATTGTAAACGATTTCCTAACACGTTTTCTTTTAGTTTATCGATAACTACAACCACAAACTAGTCATCAGTCCTGAAGAGTGCTGTTTCTCTTGAGACCAACAGAGGACGCTATAGTGTAATGAATCAAACCATTTACTTCATGTTTTACCACAGGCACTTTTGCTATAAATTTCAGTCCCTGAGCACTGTGTACTATGTAAGTTGTTTAATGTTGTGTTTTATTTGAGTCTGGCTGGCAGCGTGAATATGACGTGGATTTCATATGAATTAATGACAGATAGAGATGCTGTGAGATGACAGTCCATTGGGGCTGGACGTCCCAGAATCATCTGCTCCCATCAATTAGAGCCGTGTTCAGCTTTAATCAAGTGCGCTTACACACCTAATGGGATGTGCTAACCACATTTGCCCTCGTACCTGGGCCTGTCTCTTTCTGGGAATAGACTTTTAATTAATTTGAGTGTGCATGGGGTTTAATGAGACGCAAGACAGTTTTTCATAATAAGATGTCTTCTGATTATGTGATTGCTGCTAGAATTATTTTACTCCTTGCTTGCTTCAGGAGACAGATTTTGGTGACCAAACATTAAAGCAGTGTTTTTCATTGTACAAAGGTAAACGCTGCCTTTTACCCTGGTGTTCCTTAGGGGTCACACTTGTGATCCGTTGTCATAACAGATCGAAGACAATAACTAAAACTGAAACTAAAATTAAAAGCATTTAAAAAAAATGTTACTTGAAAAAAATAGACATTAACTGAAAAAACTTTTTTTTTTTTAATATTTTAGTTTAGTTTAACTTGATGTACTAAAATAACTAAAACTCAAATACAAATGAATAAAAATAGATTCATAAATTATATAAAAAATTTGATTTATTCATAAACTACCAAAAATGACAAAATTACTAAAATTAAAATAAAAGAAAATATAAAAATAAAAACTGATTTTAATCAAAACAAATATAGTTTTGATTAAAATCTGTTTTTATTTGTACTGTAGTATTTCAATGATACTGAAATAACACAGAATACAAGTAATAAGCATTACTTTTTTCTCTCCTTTTTTAATGAAAATAATGTATTATGTTTTTTCAGTAATATTTATTCTTTAATATTTTTTATGTTGAGGAGATATTACACTATTCATTAAATTACACACCATCTGTTTTTTATACAAATATTAGGGAGGAAAAAAATTATATTTCAATTAATACAATTTAAAATATTTCAATATAATAATTTCAATATTTCAACACACACACACACACACACACATATACAGTGGTGTGAAAAATTGTTTGCCCCCTTCCTGGTTTTTTTTTTTTTTTTTTTTTTGCATATTTGTCACACTTTAATGTTTCAGATCATCAAACAAATTTAAATATTAATCAAATATAACACAAGTAAACACAACATGCAGTTTTTAAATGAAGGTTTTTTTTTTTTATGAGCCTCCCCCCGTTAAAACATAACTGTGGTTTATCACACCTGAGTTCAGTTTCTGTAGCCACACCCAGGCCTGATTACTGCCACACCTGTTCGCAATCAAGAAATCACTTAAATAGGACCTGCCTGACAAAGATCAAAAGACCAAAAGATCCTCAAAAGCTACACATCATGTTGAGATCCAATTCAGTAACAAATGAGAAAGAAAGTAATTGAGATCTATCAGTCTGGAAAAGGTTATAAAGCCATTTCTAAAGCTTTGAGACTCCAGTGAACCACAGTGAGAGCCATTATCCACAAATGGCAAAAACATGGAACAGTGGTGAACCTTCCCAGGAGTGGCCGGCCGACCAAAATTACCCTAAGAGTGCAGCGACGACTCATCCAAGAGGTCACAAAAGACCCCAGAACAACATCCAAAGAACTGCAGGCCTCACTTGCCTCAGTTAAGGTCAGTGTTCATGACTCCACCATAAGAAAGAGACTGGGCAAAAATGGCCTGCATGGCAGAGTTCCAAGACGAAAACCGCTGCTGAGGAAAAAGAACATAAAGGCTCGTCTCAGTTTTGCCAGAAAACATCTTGATGATCCCCAAGACTTTTGGGAAAATACTCTGTGGACTGACGAGACAAAAGTTGAACTTTTTGGAAGGTGTGTGTCCCATTTCATCTGGCGTAAAAGTAACACAACATTTCAGAAAAAGAACATCATACCAACAATAAAATATGGTGGTGGTAGTGTGATGGTCTGGGGCTGTTTTGCTGCTTCAGGACCTGGAAGACTTGCTGTGATAAATGGAACCATGAATTCTGCTGTCTACCAAAAAATCCTGAAGGACGATGTCCGGCCATCTGTTCGTGACCTCAAGCTGAAGTGAACTTGGGTTCTGCAGCAGGACAATGATCTAAAACACACCAGCAAGTCCACCTCTGAATGGCTGAAGAAAAACAAAATGAAGACTTTAGAGTGACCTAGTCAAAGTCCTGACCTGAATCCTATTGAGATGCTGTGGCATGACCTTAAAAAGGCGGTTCATGCTCGAAAACCCTCCAGTGTGGCTGAATTACAACAATTCTGCAAAGATGAGTGGGCCAAAATTCCTCCACAGCGCTGTAACAGACTCATTGAAAGTTATCGCAAACGCTTGATTGCAGTTGTTGCTGCTAAGGGTGGCCCAAACAGTTATTAGGTTTAGGGGGCAAGCACTTTTTCACACAGGGCCATGTGGGTTTGGATTTTGTTTTTCTTCATAATAAAAAAACTTCATTTAAAAACTGCATGTTGTGTTTACTTGTGTTATCTTTGATTAATATTTAAATTTGTTTGATCTGAAACACTAAAGTGTGACAAACATGCAAAAAAATAAAAAATCAGGAAGGGGGCAAACAATTTTTCACACCACTGTATATATATATAATATACTATATTTCAATATCAAACATAATTACTTTCTTTATATTTTGAATTTGACTATATATTTAGACATTATCAACAACTTCATCATTCACTTGTATTTTATACCCCCTAAAAAAAATTTCCATACTACTTTTTTATTTTTAATTTTTTCCATTAATTTCCTATGGTGGTCATATTTGACCACAAAGATAAGAAGTTTGACTTTTTTTAAAGACCATTTAAACTTTTCTAATCGTGTCTAAATTTTTATATGCGTTTATATAACGTGCTGCAAAAGTCAAAAGTTTCATACCATTCCGATAAAGTAACAATTGAAACATTTCAAAATGTAACATTTTTCAGTCTAGAGGGTTAAACTTTGCCTTCATCTTTGTTTTTTTCTCCTGTCCTGTCCAGAACTCATCAGAACAGACCTGCACCCCACCAGTTGAGATCCAGTGCTCAGAGTCGAAAATAACCACAGACAGTTGTGGGAGGATGAATTACATGACTAACCTACAGCTGAATCAAGGTCAGTTTTGGATATGTGAGCTCTACGCTCCCTCAACACCAAAACCGTGTGGTGCATCAGTGACCAAAATATGCTTTATTTGTGGACGTCAAAGAGACTGAAAAGAGAGGCAATGCACTTTGGTATCATTTTGCAGTGTTACATTTTTAGACTGTCGAGTGAAACTCCAAGATGCAGATGAGTTTGTTTCTTCATCAGATTTGGAGAAATTCAGCATTGCAACTTGCTCACCAGTGGATCCTCTGCAGTGAATGGGTGCCGTCAGAATGAGAGTCCTAACATCACAATAATCCACAAGTAATCCACACCACTCCAGTCTATCAATTAATGTCTTGTGAAGCCAAGAGCTTTGTGTTTGTAAGAACCAAATCAAGACGATTTTAACTTCAAACTGTTGCTTTTGGACAAAATACGAGTCCATAATCCATAATAACGCATCCTCCAGTAAAAAACGTCCATCTCCTGTTGTCTCTCACATCAAAATCCACACTCTGTTTGTTTGTTTTTTTAAACTGTTTTTGCTAGTAAACGGTTCTTGATCTGTGCTGATTTCTCTCCTGATTCAGACCAGATGACTTTTTAACTGGAGAAAGCAATATTATGGATAGAGGATTTGTATTTTAGCGATTTGAAGTAAAAAATGTCTCGATGGATTTGTTTCTTACAAACACACAGCTTTTGGCTTCACAAGATGTTAACTGCTGGACTGGAATAGTGTGGATTACTTGTGGATTATTGTCATGTTTTTATCAGCTGTTTGGACTCTCATTCTGACGGCACCCATTCACTGCAGAGGATCCAATGGTGAGCAATTGATGGAATGCTAATGTAATGTATCTATTTTCTGTTTATTATAGGTTCACTAACCAGTTCCAAGATCTATGCACTAAATGCATGGAAAGTGTTTGGTTTAGTTCTATTCTCGGAGGAAACTTTCACGTTCATGTGCTGCCAAAGCAGCAATAATCAATCAATAAATAATAGTTTAAAAAACATAATGGGACTTAAATTACAAACTTAACATGAATCGTTATGCTCATGAATCATTTCCTTTGGGATTTGAACCTACGACCTTTCAGGTCTTTAACTGCTAGGCTACAGCACCGCTTTGTGAGGAATCAGTGGCTGGTTTCTGTTTTTGTGGGAAAGACCCCTGGATCCTGCAATGAGCTCATGTGAGTCAGACATGATGAATCACTCCATTAGGTTCAGTCCGGCGGTGATTCGCTCTCTGCCCTAAATAAACCAAACTCTGTTTTGCACAGTTTAGAAAACACCATCCACCTTTAAATGGATGTTTCTACTTTGCAGTATTACTCAATTTGATTATATCTACTTTCTTCTTAGTATATACATATGCCCATACACAATCCTTATTGCAACCCAAAAGTTCCGGTTCATTCGCCGGTATATAAAAGAATAACAACATACAGTAAAACTATTTGCGCTACAAGCCAGATTATTTATAATTACGACAATATATTAAAATATAATTGATAGGAAATACCCATTTGCAGTTTCAAGTAGCAAAAAGAGATGTTTTGTAAAGCTAAAAATAACTGAAATGAATGACACCGGAACCCAGCAGGCACCAAACGTCTATGTAACGTCAGGTTGACGTTGGACATGACGTCGGACAGACGTTGCATTTTGGTTGAAAATGAAAATCGGGTTGACGTCAATATTTGACGTCAATTTGACGATGACTTAACGTTAGATTTTGGTTGCACAACCTAAAAACAACAAAATCTCAAAGTCAGCTGACGTCGGTATTGGACATCAATTTAACATTGACATTAGACGTTGAATTTACGTTGAATTTTGGTCACCCGACGTCGCAACCAAAATTTAACCAAATATCAAGGTCTTATGACGTTGTGTGCCTGTTTTGTGCCTGCTGGGAAGCCTCTCACATTCACGTTACAAATGACCACGTTCGCTATCATCACGTTAAAAATCAGGTGGAGACTGCGCTACTTGTTGAATAAATAGGTTGGGGTTTACATGAAGATAATTCTCTTTTTGTCAGGTATGTATTTTATTCAAATATTTATTCAAATATTCCATCATCACTGCGCGTAGCTAGATGTTAATTCAGTGACTGCTTTGACTGATCATTCAGTGAAAGATTCGTCAGACTGATTCAGACTGTAGCTGGAGTGAACTGAGTTCGTGAATCTCTTTGAATGACTCATTAAAAGGAGTCGCTCAAAATAGTCATTTGTTCATGAATGTAACTGGTTGCATGTATTTGATTCACTAAAAAGAATTGGTTCATTAGAATCATTTGTTTGAATAAACAGCTCAATGGCGTTTTTTAATTTTACTGTATCACAATCAGTTTGACCTTCAGATTCTGATAAAATATGACGTTTATGTTTACATTTGACAAGCTTTGAATGAATGAATGAATAAAGACTTGGTAGAGGTTTCTAGACACATATAGGTCAGTAGAACAGCGTCTCTATCATTATTTATACAGACATCTCCAATTGTTTTTTCACGTCTCAGATTAATTAGTGTATATTGTAATTTGGTATGATTGGTTTGGGCAGTTATGAGCAGTATTTCCTGTATCTGAATTCTAATTAGGCCCACACATATTTTGCATATGTGTCATTGTTTGGAAAATACAAATCATTACTAGTTAAATAAGAATGAATGATTATTAATTCATACATTGGATGTTTGTTTTCCTTGATTTAGGCTTATGCTGCCAGTTTTCTGGAAAACTGTAATTTCACAATACAGAAAAATATGGGAAAAACTATTTTGAGTTCTATATAGCCGATTTTAAAATTTTTTAAACCATTATAAAAGATTAACAATCATATATCATTAATTAATCATTATTAATTGGAAGTTAATCATCACTAATGTAATGTGTCTAAGTAGGTATCTTTTCATCTCTTAACTATTTAACACTGTATGCAATGTATCACAACCTGCTCCATGTTGGGTTCGACTGGCATAATTTTAGTCATGAATTAACATAAATGTATAAAATATTTTGTGAATGAGCCTAAAGAATTCTAACGTTTCATTTGCATTTAGTTGGGATTGTTCAGAGATATTCATCAAAACATTATTCCAACCATTCCTCAAAAAGTACTTTATTACGGAATTAATTTGCATTAATAAAATATGACTTTATTAATAATAAACGAATACATTTTATAACATGGATTTCATTCAAATAAATCTGTCTGTGGAAATAAATGAACTCGATCGCGCTTTTGTGACCCAACCATCATATGACATCATATTAACATGAATATATTGATGTCGAATGCCTCTGATGAGAAAGGGTGTGTCCTTGAGTGAGTGAGTGAGTGAGTGAGTAAGGAAGGGAGAGAGAGAGAGAGAAAGCGAGTGCGCTTGTTGCTCCGAAGCCCGAGCCGCAGGTGATGGATCGATAGAAGGAAGAGCTGCCGCTTGTCTTTCACCTGTCCGCGCTCATCATTCCCTCAGAGACGCGCTCGGTTTGCGAGGAAAGCGAAGCGGTTCGGTTCGACCCTCCACTTCAATGAGGCTCTTCGTGAACTATCGGAGTACTCCAGCTTCGCCCCAGCGCCGTAGAGTAACGTTACTCCCCTCGCGTCATGTCTCACTCTGAGAGATGGGCAAGTTCGACGAACACGAGAGGGTGATCCTCAACGTCGGGGGCACGAGGCACGAAACCTACCGGACCACGTTGAAGACCCTGCCGGGAACGCGTCTGGCCCTGCTCGCCTCCGAATCGGACCTCGAGTTGGTTCTGGACCAGCTGCAACAAGTCCCGGGCTTCATCGAGTACAACACGCGCAGCAAGGAGTACTTCTTCGACCGGCACCCGGGTGTCTTCGCCTACGTGCTCAACTATTACCGGACCGGGAAGCTTCACTGCCCCGCGGACGTCTGCGGCCCGCTGTTCGAGGAAGAGCTGTCCTTCTGGGGCATCGATGAGACGGACGTGGAGCCGTGCTGCTGGATGACCTACCGACAGCACCGGGATGCCGAGGAGGCGCTGGAGGTGTTCGAGATGAACGTGGACAACGACGAGGACGACGAGTACGGCAAGCGGCTGGGCATCGAAGACGTGGTGTCCGCGGACGGTACCGTCAGCAGGTGGAGAAAGTGGCAGCCGGTCATCTGGAACCTGTTTGAGGATCCCTACTCCTCCAGAGCCGCGCGGGTAAAGAGCGCAGCGCGGAGTCGCCAAACGGCTCTTTTACGCGCTTGCGCTTCCAGTGCGTCCAAACCACTCCAGAACTCGTGCATGCGTGTATAAGTCTGTTTTGTGTTTAAATTCCCTTGCATACTAGTAAACGTGTCAGTGTAGAGTTGAGAGGGTCTCATTGTTAAAAATTGTGATCGAGCATGCATCTAAACCAGTGCGTAATGGTTAGATGCGAATTGGAGAGGCAGGTGTCACATATTAAGATCAAATCAAGGCAGACCGTTCATGCATGGGTGTTTTTCATCTAAACGCGCGTAATCTTCAGAGATACGTTGGTAACAGGTGTCCAGAACAGTAAAGTTCTCCAGTAAAGGCATTTTTTCCCCCTTGTTAAAACAGGCTTGGTTAAATTTGGCCTGATTGAGGGAGAGAAAGGAATCGCAGCTCACCAATGGATCCTCTGCAGTGAATGGGTGCCGTCAGAATGAGAGTCCAAACATCTTATAAAAACATTACAGTAATCCACAAGTAATCCACACCACTTCAGTCCATCAATTAACATCTTGTGAAGTGAAAAGCTGTGTGTTTGTAAGAAACTAATCCATTATTAGTAGGTTTTTTTTAACTTCAAACAGTCACTTCTGGCTAAAAGACCAAATCATCCATAATATTACTTCATCCAGTGAAAAAGTTGTCGCGTCTGAATCAGGAGAGAAATCTGCACAGATCAAAACAGTCCAAAACAGCTCTAAACAAATATGTGAGTGGATTTTGATGTGAGAGATAACAGGAGATGGACATTTTCACTGGAGGAAGTGTTATTGTGGATTATGGACTCATATTTTGGAAAGCAATGGTTTGAAGTTAAAAACATCTTTAATGGATCTGTTTCTCACAAATGTGCAGCTTTTGGCTTCTCAAGACGTTAACTGATGGACTGGAGTGGTATGGATTACTTGTGGATTATTGTGATGTTTTTATCAGCTGTTTGGACTCTCATTCTGATGGCACCCATTCACTGCAGAGGATCCATTGGTGAGCAAGTGATGGAATGCAAACTCATTTACATCTTGGATGGCCTGAGGGTGAGTGCATTTCAGCAAAGTTTTATGTTAGGTGAACTTTTCCATTAGGTGGGTATTTCTTCAGTTGGTCTGTGGTCAGTGAATGCACACATCAGATGGGTTAATAAGTCCAATGTTGGTTGACTGAATTGTTTTCACCTGCAGAGATGGACCAAACGAGGGGGTGAGGTGCTGTTGTTGGTCTAATCAATAATTAATTGTTTCTCTAGACGAAGAGTCTTCTAACTCCATTTTTAATGAGCAGAAACTGTGACCTTGGCACAAACAGGCTCACAGATTATGGTTCTTGCAATAAAACGTATGTTATTAGCCAGCACACATTTCCCAGAATTCACCGTGCATCTCCTCGTTTGCATCATTGTGCTCCCATGATGCCTTCAGCCTGGTTTCATCCATCTGTTTATGCAGCGGAGGGTTTGACGCTGTGATCACGTTGACTTGTGTGTGTTTTGATGCCGCGCGTGCCGTTGCCACTTAAGAGGTTAACACTGGCGCACGTCTGAAGATGCTGCGCCGAGACCGTTTCCATGGCGACCTTATCGCTCATCGGCCGCCTGTGTTCATTCAGAGCGGCGATTGATTTCAGGAATCCAGTCTAGCGCGTGCCGTGCGCGTTTGCTCCTTTCCTCTGGCGCTGTTTGAAATGAGTGTGTTTGACGTGTGTGTGGATGATTCATGGGCTGAAAGAATAACACGGTCATACAGAACGTGTGTGTGTTTATGTGGGCTGAACGCTGATGCTGGCAGCCGGTGTCTTTCAGCTTAAACTTTGCTGTCAGTCATTTTCTTTAGATCAGTCGGCGAGCGCTGATTATCTCGTCGAGTTTCGCGTGTGTTGAGGCTGTGGGCGTCTTCGTGGGATGTTAGTGTCCATGTTGTGCGATTACAGTAATGAAACATGATCTTTTGAGAGCAAGACTTGAGTTGATGATGATGATAATGATGATGATGAAGCAAAATAACTACTTTACCCATTTTTGCACCATAATGTGATTAAACTGATTAAAAGTTTTGAATAATTAAGGAGTTTTTAAAAGAAGTCTCTTCTTCTCACCAAGGCTGCATTTATGGGATCAAAAATACAGTAAAAAGTAATTTTGTAAAAGAACTGTTTTCAAAGCGTGAATTAGAATGATTTCTGAAGGATCATGTGACACTCAAGACTGGAGTAATGATCCTGAAAATTCAGCTTTGCTTCACAAGAATTTTTTTTTTTTTAAATGTATTCAAATAGAAAACAGTTATTTTAAATTGTAATAATATTTCCAAATTTTTCTGTTTTTACTGGATTTTTCATCAAATAAATGTAGCCTTGGTGAGCAAAAGAGACTTCTTTCAAAAACATTATGAATCTATTCCAAATTTAAAGCATCTTAAAGGAATAGTTCACGCAAAAAAATGGCTTTTTTAAATTTAAGCCAACATGAAACATTTAAAGCCCATTTTTGTATGTCTGAGTAAAACAGAATAATTAACTAGGATGTAGAAGATTCACCCAAAAATGATCCAAACCTGCATGATGTTTGTTGTTCTTTGGGACTCAGAGAAGATGTTTTGAAGAACGTTGAGGTCCAACCAATGTTGAGAACAAGCTTTGAGTTGGTGATGTTGATGATGAAGTCATAGTGCATCTGCAGTGTGTCTGTAAATTGTTGCTTTTCTCATGTTTTCATGTTGGAAGGTAACATGAAACAGCATTTGGAGCCAATTTTTTTTAAGTCATGTCTGACTGAAACAGATGAATTACCCAAAGTTCACTCAAAAATGACCCAAACCTACATGGCTTTTGTTCTTCTGTGGGACAGAAAGAAGTTATTTTGAAGAATGTTGAGGTCTAAACAATCTTGATTTGGTGTTATTGATGATGAAGTCGTCATAGTGCATCTAAAACATGTAAATTGTTGCTTGGCTCAGTTTTTCAACACCAAATGATATTCGCTAGCTATTTTTGTACTGTAATATGATGCATGTCTGAGTAAAGCAATAGTTAACAAGAAAATGTAGGGTAAGTCTTAAAGGAAGAGTTCACCCAGTAATGACACAAACCTGTATGATTTTTTTGTTCTTCTTTTGGAAATAAAAGTAGATATTTTGAAGAATGTTGAAGTCCAAACGACACTGAGAACAAGCAATGATGATGATGATGATGATAATGAAGTCATTGTGTATCTAAAATGTGTCTGTAAATTGTCGCTTGGCTCAGTTTTTTGGGGGGAAACTAACATCAAATGCCATTTTCTGTCCATTTTTGTACCGTAATCTGATGCATATCTGAGTGAAACAGAACAAGAAAATGTAGGGTTCCTTAAAGGAACAGTTCACCCAAAAATAATCAAACCTGCATGACTTTTGTTCTTCACTGGGACAGAAAGAAGATATTAAAAAAAAAAAAAAAACTGAAGCCCAAACAACACTGAGAACAAGCCTCGAGTTGGCGATGATGATGTTAAAGTCTTTGTGCATCTAAAATGTGTCCATAAATTGTTGCATGGCTTTTAAAAAAAAAAAAAAAATTAAAGCCTAAATGAAACGACATATGAAACCATTTTTTTGTACCATAATGTGACGCATATCTGAGTAAAATAGAATTATTCATGAGAAAATGTAAGGTGAGACTTAAAGAAATAGTTGGGTTTGGCAAATCAATAATGATGTTCCAAACCTGCATGACTTTTGTTCTTCTGTGGGACACAAAGAAGATATTTTGAAGAGCGTTGAGGTCCAAACAACCTTGAGTTGGTGGTTATGATGATGATGAAGTCATTGTGCATCTAAAATGTGTCTGTAAATTGTTCCTTGGCTCAGTTTTTATGTTCAAGACAACACGAAACAGCATTTGCAACCATAATGTGACGCATGTCCACGTATAATTGAATAATTAACAAGAAAATGTAGTGACAGCCTTAAAGGAACAGTTCATCCAAAAATGAAACCTGTATGACTTATATTTTGAAGACATTTTGATGATTATCTTTGGGGTCCAAACAACAGACAAAACACAAGATTTTTCAAAACAACGTCTTAGTTCTTCCACAGAAGAAACTTGAACAGGTTTGAAATGACATTAGAGTCAGTAAATGATGACAAAATTGGGCATTTAACCACAAAATAAATTCAGTGTAAGTTTGCAGTTGGTTAAAACCCTATTGGCACACTATTGAGGAGGCTTTTTGACTGGGAAGTGGAGACTGAAGGTCATGTTCACCTTCCAGAAAAGGATCAGTGTGTGTTCTGATCGATCATGTGATCTCTTTAATCATCATGTGATTTCTCAAATTAAGATGGCTCCTAGTTCTAACATTGTTAGCTTGGCATTGAGAATGGTCAACATGTGACCGAAACGTTTGCCTTGTTTTTATTCAGTAAATTGATCATTTTGCTTTCATCTCACTTGTGATTTTTTGATGTTTGAGAGTGTGCGGACTTTTTTCAAGCTTTTTACTTTTTGGTAAACTTTTTTGGTCTACGCACCTCATTTGGATTATTTTTAAGGCGCGGTGAGTCTCTGGCTGCTTTTCACCTTCCAGAAAAACCTTCCCTGTTTCCCAGTGGTACTTTTTTGTTGCTTTAACCAGCTTTTTTGGCTGATTGCATAGTTTGTGTTTGCATACACATAAACAAACATGCATGCATGTGACGTACTGACCAGTGTTTTTAGTCCAAAGTCCAACATTAGCATCTTCCTCGAAGTGCACTGTTTATAGGCTCTGCGTGTCATTTTTAGTGCGAGACAGCAATTACAAATCTGTCTTTCTCGCGGCTGACGGGAGGTCACTGCAAACCGCTGTAGGTGTAAACCGCCTTGAGAGGGAGAGATGTGTTTGGTGGAGAAATCAAGCCCAACGCAGGGTGCCGTGTTAAACAGGCCGCCGACGCCGCCGTTTCGTGTACTGCTGTATCTGGCTTTCATGTTGAGCTCGTTTGAATCTCGCACACATGCATTAGCAAGCTCATTTTGGCTGGTCTGAAATGCACAACTGTCTTTTGTGTTTTGATAATTGCACGGCTGGCTTTTTCCTGTATCTGCACAAACTGCTTTCAAGTCCTCCGCTGAGCCGGTCCACGGCTTCAAAGAGTAACACGGGCCTAATGAAGCCGTTCAGACCACCGGGGCCAATTACACACACGCGCACACACACTCACTGCTTTCACTAATCGCTGATTAAATAGCAAATCAAACTTTTTTTTTTTTGTGCTGTTGTACAGATGCTGAATGTACACACAGACTCCAAGCAGCCCGTGTCACACATACTCGCGTACGTTTGCCTTTAGATGACACTGAAAACAAAGCCACTCTTCTGATATTTTAACAATAATGGAGGAAAACTTTTTTTTCTTTTTTCTTTTTTTACAATAGATGTGCTTTGACAGCGTGTCAACCTACGAATGAAAGGATTCGAGTGTTTAATAGTGTTTCATGTTGTGAAAGAACGAGGCAGGAATAGGTGGTATTTCCAAAATATTATCGCAGTGTGAGTAATTTTGTAGTCATTTTATGGCATTCAGCAAAAAATTGACTTATAAGCGTATAATGACTGCATATCTCTATACAGTATTTTTTGTTAATTCATGCTGCTTTGTGTATGTAAACCCACTCAAATCCATGCAAATATACAATGGTGTAGCAAAATCTCTACATGTTGACATTTATGCTTTCATATGCAATTATAATGGCCAGATCAGCACTAAGAAATGATGCATTAGCACTAAGCGGCAACCTCACGTTCTCTCTCTTGAAACCAACACGGCAGTGACTAAAACTGCAATTCATTGACTGGCCGCTAGAAGCTGGCTCCAAAAGGGAGTCATTCCCATAGACTCCCCATGTTAAAATGCCCAACTTTACAGCAGAAAAAAATGTTTACAGCCTGGTACAAAAAGTGGTTTTGGTCTATATAGCTAATTTTGCCCTTCATGACAACTGTGAGGGGGGGTGATTTTTTTTTTTTTTTTTTTTTTTTTTAGAACTTATCCATTTAAATTATATTAAGCCTTAAAGTTCTGCATAATTAAGGGCATGGCCACTTGAGTGACGGGTGGATTGCCGCTTCTGCCACCACCGTCGAGCTAGATGGGCGTGGTTTCAGCAACCAGTTCCCACCTCTTTGCCCATTTCGATTATCCGGGAGTGACGCGTGTGACGCGCTGCCAAGATGGCGACGGCCGGCTCCGCCCACTTTGAGCTTCAAAAACGCTCTTCAAAAACCTACGGGTGACGTCACGGACACTACGTCCATGTTTTTATACAGTTTATGATTAGCACACTAAAGTCATGCATTTTTTTTTTAACTACTGTGTAAATACATGCAATTTGCTTGGATGTTTTGTTATTCAATGCAGTTACATATTTATATGTTGTTAAGTGTGACTTAAGTGCACAAAGTCTTTTGGGGCTTCTGTGTATCAGGTTAATAAAATTATATGGTAAAATTCTTTATTTTTGATACAGAAAAACCTTAATTTGTCTCACACATGCAAGTAGAAGGTTTGGCTCATTTCTACTATGCATGTGTACATAATGTATGTCAATGAATAAAATATACATATATATTCCAAATAATTTTATATATTTTAAATTCTAAAATAAAAATATATAATGTATAATATTTAATATATTTTGATAAATATTTAATAAAATTAATTGTTTTTATTTTAAATATTTGATAATCTCAACTTTCAGATGACAGTTATGAAAAAATATGAAAATTAAATATTAAAATTTTTAAAGTGACAGTATTGAATTTTATTTATTTATTTATTTTTTTATAAAGCGGGTTTGCAGTCACTATGTACTGACACATAATGGCAACTCATATGCTGTCAGCTTTTTTTTGTCCTCGATCAAGAGATGTCTACATTTCCATCCGTTCAGATGAGATCATGCATTGTTTTATTCCAGCATCTTTCATCTTGAAATGTGTCTTCTTCGCCTGTTGTCACTGTCAGCTTTTCTCACGCACGTATGTAACTTTCTTTAGTTTATTCTTCAAAAAGGGAGTAAAAATAGAGCGTTACGTCGTGCCTGTCATGCTCTGCCTCATGGGAGGTTATAGAGAGGTCATTCTCGTACCTCAGCTATCAGAAAGACTTTGATCAGGAAAGAGCGTGTACTTTCCTCAAACTCGCTTCAGGTGTACAAACAGCTAAAATGGGATGCTGTCTTCATCAATCCACACACACACACACACTCTCTGATACAGCTCAAGGGCAGCGTGTGCTGGAGATGTAAAACACACACTCCGGTTATCAGCTCAATGTCTTTGTGTTTCGTGTGTCTCTCTTCATTTGTATTTTATCAGGATTCTTGACAGTCTCTTCTCTTGTTCTCTAATAGATCTGATTGTTGTAGGTATCTGACTTTTGTGTGTTGCTATGTGGTTGTTAGGAAGTTCTGGGTGGTTTGTAGTGTGTTGATATTTAAGGTTACATGATATTTTTAAATATTGCAAACATACTAATTGCAGTATGCAGATTGCATGGCTTGCAATAACTGAATGATTTTAGTACTTAAGTTGATGCATATTGCATTTTTCTTCAGTATCATGTAGCTGTAGTTACTATGTGGTTGCTAGGATGTTCTGTTCTTAGTTGTTTTTAAATCTAATTGTATTATTATTATTATTATTATTATTATTATTTATTATTATTATTATTATTATTATTATTATTATAAAAATTGTATTGCAGTTTAAAAAAAGTAAAAAGTACAGGCTTGCTGTGCTTGTTTTGTTGCACTGTATAATTTGGTAAAAAATTGTGATAATAATAATAATAATAATAATAATAATAATGGTTTTATTGTTGTTATTATTAATAACAATAATTAAAATAGTGGTATTATTATTAATAACAATAATAGTCACAACAATAATGATAATATTAACTAATATAATATTAATAATAATAATATGATACAAAATTAATTGCAATTTAAAATGTGTTTTAAAAAAGGTACAGGTTTGCTGTGCTTGTATAGCACTGCATAATTTGGCCAATAATTGAGATTTATTATCATTATTATTATTATTATTATTATTATTATTATTATTATTATCATTAATAATAATAATAATAATAATAATAATAATAATAATAATAATAATGGAAATTAATTTTATTTATTAAAATAAAATTTATTTATATTATTAATAATATTTATTTATTTATTAATTATTATTATTATTATTATTATTATTATTATTATTATTATTACTACTACTACTACTACTACTACTACTACTACTACTACTACTACTACTGGTCCTAAATAAGAAGAGTGTTTAAGAGTGTTTAATAAGAGTGTTTAAGAAAAATAATATAATACTAATTTTATTTTGTGTCCATGTGGTGATTTGGGTTTCAGTTAATCATGTAGGCCTATAGTTTTCATTGTGTTGCTATGTGGTTGCTAAGGTCATCTGGGTGGTTTCCTATTGGTCCGAATCTAAATAGTTCACAAAGTATTAACACAAAAAGAGATTTAAAGATTCCTCCCTTTGTATTTTCTTTGTCTTTCTATTATCCTTCTTCTTTTCTCTCATATTTTTGGACGGTGTGTCCTTTCTCTCTGTAGTCTTCTGGATCGTAATGTTTCCTCCTCTCCTTCTGAAACTCCAAACTGGGACAAACCCGATCCAGTCAGCGTCTCATCCGAGTGACCCACGCGTCCTTTTCCGTCAGATACTGAATCACTGCAGCTTTGCCTCCAAACGGCTCGTCTTTCTCCCTGAAAGCTGCGAAACCGCAGCGAACAGACTAAGATTTCACAGTTCCTCCTCAAAATCTTCACCTTCAAGAGCGTCTCCAGTGTCGTCCTGCTTTATTTGCTGTCACTCTGCGAGGGTAATTGGGAAATATCAGCTTGTGCAGGGCGAGGTTAAACGCTTTGACGCTGGATCTGTCGTATGGTGTGGTTTACATGTCGACTGAGTCATAACACTGACATTTAAGGCCCTTCACTCTCCGGCGGTGTGTAAATACACTCCATTAAGTGAAGGCCTCTTCACCTCCAGCCGTAATTATCCTGTTGAGTCGAGTTGAGCTGGGCCGCTAGTCCAGGTTTAACCAGCGCTCTATTAGGAGTCACTTCAGCGCGCGGGAACAGTCTCCTCATCTGAATGGCTCTCAAAAGCCTGTTAGGAGCCTGTGTCTGTTTGTAGTGCATCTATTAGTCAAGCTGTCTGTCTCGCTGTCTGCATTCACAAGTGCAGAATGAATGAAGACTGAAGTCAAACACTAGTGAACTACATCAAATTGAACACTTGCTGTTGGCGACATGAAAATGGCTTTTGCATCACATTGTGCTAGCATAAACTGACTTATTTCTGAGTAGAACAGTATATTTGGTGAGAAGTATTGTCAGAAATATGTTGATTTTATCTGTGTGGAGTAAGGAAATATGGATAATGAAATAATAAGGAATTGGATAATGAAAAATGTCTGTATGACAATGAAAATAAGAGAGATTGGCAACTTCAGCTGGAAATAATATTAGCAACAATTTTATTATTAGCAATATTATTATTACTGTAGTAATAATAATAATAATAATAATAATAATAATATAATTTATTGTTGTTGTTTTCCTCATTATGATTATTACTACTGAAAATATTAAACAAAATAAGAATTATTATTGTCGTAATATTTTCCTGTAATATAGTATTTATTGTTATTATTAAAATATTAAACACAATAAGAATTATTACTATTGTAAGAGATCAGTTCAAAAATAAGAGAGTTTGTCAACCTTAGATGAAAATACTACTACTACTACTATTAATAATAATAATAATATAATTGCTGTTATTATTATGATTGTTGCTACAAAAAAGTCAACAAAATAATTACAATTGTAATATTTCACTGTAAAATAAATGAGATATTTAAGAAACATACTACTACTACTACGACTACTACTATTATAATTATTATTATTAGTATTATTATTAGTATTAATAATAATAGTAATAATTTTCATTATCATGATTATTACTACTAAAATATGAAACAAAATTATTATTACTAATATTTCACTGTAAAATAGTATTTAGGAAACTTATTAAATATTAAACAAAATAATAATTAATATTTCACTGTAAAATAGTATTAAAAAACTTCTTGTTGCTATTAAAAATATTAAACAAAAGAATTATTATTATTATTATTGTAATAGTTCATGGTAAAATAAAGAGAATTTAAAAAATATATATACTAATACTTCTAATTTACAACTGTATTGTGATTTTTGGATTTACAATAATATTTTCCTTAAGAAAATAGTATTTTCTTGTTACTTTAATTATAATAATAATTAAATTTAATTACTTAATTCATTTATTTAATTACATTCATTCATTCATTCATTCATCTATTTATTCACTTATTTAAAACCTATAAAAAATCATTTTTACTGTGCATGAAACGGTTTTTGCTACTGTACCTTTAAATATGTTAATGACCTGTGTTGTGATTGGCTGAACTAACACATAGCAAGTCATCGTGAATATGTCAATGTGGGCAGCTTATATGTAAATGAGCTTAGGCCTGTCACGATAACAACTTTTTGTTGTGCGATATATTGCCCTAGAAATAATTGCGATAAGCAATATTATTGTCATTTTAAAGACCATTTTATGCCACTGAATATTTAATGTACACACACTTCCAAATGACAACAAACTTTTAATTTTTAAGAATATTTAGATCATGGAAATTAAGTATCAAAATATTAGATACCTTAAAAACTTGAATAAATAGTAAATAAACATTTTCTAACAAAAAGTGCAAAGTAACAAGTAGAAAAAAAGAAAAATGCACAAAGAACTTGTATGGAGATTTTTCCATCTACAGATTTTTCCCTGACCTTCTTTTCTCTGTAAATGAAGGGTGCACACTATTGCTGAAAATCACAATCACTACTTAGCAGTCAGATGTCCGTATGCACAAAGGCACAGATCCCTAAATAAGACCATATCTGCAGATGAAACTTTTTTTGTAGAAGCATTTTTTAAATTTGAACTAGCCACTCATGACTACACCACGTTATGTACGAGAAGCTGCAAAAGACACAGGCGCAAGTGAAATGTACAAAACATGGTGACATTAATTTTTAAGTAAATATAATGGGCGATATATTGCGTCACCAAAAATTATTGAGGTCATGTACATATATTGCGCGATAAGTCGATATATTGATTATTGCAACAGGCCTAAATGAGCTCATAACTAAGATGATTTATGAAATAAGATGGTTCAGTAAAAAAAAGTGAGGAAGCTTTGTGAATGTTAATACATTAAATCTGTATTTCCAAAGGAAAGAAAAATCCAGTTTTTCATCATGTAAAAACACTTAAAATCTTGAATATATTATTTTAATGAAATGATCTGTTTATTTAGAGACCTTTACAGTCAGCGATTATTATTATTATCATGATTTAACATGAAGCATTTCGCATTTGCGCTGCATGTCAGATGACATTTTCGCATGGCTGCTGTTGAGTAATAATAATTACAGTCATTTGTGAGGAAATGAAGGTATAGCGTGTGCTTTAGTAATAATGAGGCGTGGAGTCTAGACTGTGATTTTTCTTCTGTGTGTCGCTGTGGGAGTGTTGGCCTGCTCTCTTTCCATCTGTATGACCGTCAGATTTGGCGTCAGATGCTCACAGACACTACAGCTCCCGTAGATGGGCTTATACTGATATCTCAAGTAATATCTGGGGCAGTGCCGTTTTTTGAGTGTGGAAGTGAATCATTTGTGTTTGAGCTCTGTTGTAAAACCTAGTGAGTCTCCTATATAGACAGCAGGAGTACAGTCCAGACACAAAGGTCAGCAGCAACATTATGATTGTTCCTGTGATTATGTGCCTTGTTTTTGGCCAAATTGTAAGGCAGCGTTGTATTTATCCTTCACAGAGAAGGAAGTTCAATAATGCATTGCAAAGAGCTCTTTGAAAGATGCACCAGCATGAATATTAACGTGCTTAAATACAAATAGAAAATACTTCAATATAAATACTTAAATGGAAAGTAGTTATATAACTGAATGTAATTTTTAGAGAAAGGTTATTTTGCCTGTGTGTGCGCATTTATATCATTAGTTAGGTCATAATTTTTTATTTTTTCCTATTTTTGTTTATTTATTTATTTGTTTATTTACTTATTTGTCATTTAGTTATTTTATTTAGTTATTTATTTTTAGTTAGTTGTTTATTTTATTGTTTTATATTTATGTAGTTATTTAGTTATTTATTTAGTTGATTATTGATTTTGTTTATTTAGTTATTTATCTATTTAGTTGTAATTTTAGTTAATTTTTTGAGTAAATTTTTTAGTTTAGTTATTTACTTGATTTAATTAGTTTTTGTTGTAGTCAGTTGTTTAGTTGTTTTTTATTTATGTAAGCTATTTATTTATTTAGTTGTAAATTTAGTTATTTTGTTTAATTTATTTTAGTTAGTCATTTATTTATTTTAGTGATTTATTTATTTAGTTATTTTTATTTATTTTGTTATTAGTTAGGTAGATGTGTCTTTAGTTATATAGATGTTTTATTTATTTATTTTTTATGTATATAGTTATGTATTTTTAACTTTAGTTGTTTATTTATTTATTCAGTTCATCGGCTGTTAATTATTTTATTTATTAGTTATTTATTTAGTTGTTTCTTTAGCTGTTGTTATTTAGTAGTTTTTATTTACATAGTTATGTATTTTTAATTTATTTAGTTGTATTTATTTAGTTGTTTATTTATTTAGTTGTTATTTATTTAAACAACAGTCTAATGTCAGACTCTTTAGCAATCAATCAAGTTAAGTCTAATTAAATGCAAATAGAAAATACTTAAATACTTAAATGGAAAATAGTAATATAATTGAATGTAATTTAAAAATTAGTATTTTACCAATTTGTGTGTGTGTGTGTGTGTATATATATATATATATATATATATATATATATATATATATATATATATTCTTCAGGGGTCAGTCAGGTCGAGTCTCCTGTGCGCTTCACACTATTTGTGTGTCACATAAGATGCTGCACTTCATATCAGACATTATGAAGGTCCATTTGAGGCACTCACTGGGTTTATTACAGAGATTCAATATCACTTTATCGATGTTTACTTAGTCAATGTAATCCTGTAAAATCACTTTACATTTCTGTTTACAAGCAGAGCTTTGATACTGAAGCTGATTCATGTTATTTTTAGCTCTAGATATATGATATTTTGGTATTTCTGTATTTGACCTGAAATACACATTTTGAGATGCTTAATACAGATTCGAGATGCTTAATGCAAGAGGTAAATTGCACCCTGAATGAACACAAGGGAGAAAATTGAATAATTTTTATTTATATGCACCAATATAATCTACTTAGGGAGCTTAATAGCCAAATTAAAAGTGCATAATTTTCAAAATGCACCTTAATTTTCAAATCTGCAACAGTATCATTGTAAATTCATCATGAATATGTGTTATGAATCAACCAGGGCTGTCGTTTGAGGTCATTTTGTGTTGGGCAGTAATAACTGAGAGCTGTTATTACTCTGGGAAATATTAACACACATTAAGTGTTTCTGAAATGCTGTTCTCATTCGGCCCTTATAAAGCTGCTAACCTCACTGTGTCACTGTCTTCTGACATGCCATCTCGCCTCTAAACTAATAACGGGCTAATAATAGATGCAGTATAAATATGATTCATAACTGGGCTGTTTTTGTCTAGCACTTTGACTTTATAGCGCCATCTAATGAGGCCTGGGTGCAATATTGCACATTCACAATATATGTTCACCATGATGTCGTGTTGTAAGTATCATGATGATTTATTTGGCCATTAGGTTTCCTAGACTGACTATTTACGTGATTTTTGCGTGATGTGCGAGTCTGAGAGATAATGCTGCTTGTATTGTTGATTCATTTGTCAATCGATTTAAATTGTCCAATTTTGTTTTCCTTTTATTGTTAAAATATATTTACACATGTCTGTTTGTGGCATTTTTCATATTTAAATGTTATAGTAAAAATATACGTAGGTAAGTTTGGTCATTTATTCATAAGTTATTAAAAAATTATATATAATGTAATAAGCACAAAAAAAATAAAAATCACTAAATAATGATAAAACTAAAAATTATAATAATAATAAAAAATATAATAAAATAACACATATAGTAGTAGTAATAATAATAATAATGTAGCTTAAATGTTTGTGTAATAAATGTTGAATCGAATAAAATATTTCTTTCTAAAGCTACAATTTGTAATGTCTGCTTGATACTTTCTCATTTAACACAAAAATAGTTTTAAAGAATCTTTTGGGGGTATTTTCACAGTCAAATTTATTTTGCGATTAATTAGATTAATTAATCGACACACCATGTAATTAATTAGATTAAAAATTTCTAATTAATCGACTGACAGCCCTAATATATATATATATATATATATATATATATATATATATATATACACACACACACACACACACACAAACATATGCATAAATAAATATGCATTTATATTTATATAATAATATAATTGAATGTAGAAAGCATAAGCATAATTTTTTTTGCTTTATTATTCGCATATATATATATATATATATATATATATATATATATATATATATATATATATATATATATATATATATATATATATATATATATTAGTGAAAGACAGTGTGGAAAAACATGCCTTGATTATATTTCTCTGGCTATTTTCTGTATTTGACTTCTTACATGAAATTGTGTGAATTTATTTTGGGCTGTTTGGTCTGAAAAACTTCAGAGCAAAAGCATAAATATTGAGAGGTTGAATAGTGTGTAAAAGCTTACATTCGTGCTGCTGTTTCTCCTAGCGCCGCTTCTGTATGTTTACTCTTTGAATTACAGACTCAAAGATGATTTTGTTAGGATGAAATGAATGATTATTTCCTTTTCTCCCAGATAAGTTCTGTCAGATAAGTGACAGAATGAGATCACATTGATTTACTATTTATCTCTCTCTCTCTGTCTGTGTGTTTGCCTGCTGGCGCGTGTTCTTCATGATCCTCCACACACACACACACACACACAGACTGTAACTGTAACTGATGTGATCAGGTTTTGTCTCAATGGACTCCAACTGTGAAGGTGTTTCTGGAGGTCTGTCAGTGTCTGGGTTGAAGGGTCAGTCAGATTCGCTGCTGTGTCGTCTTGAGTCATTCGGCTGTAATACCGGTCCGTTTGTGGCCGTGGTCAGGTCACACACACACACACACACACACACACACACACACACACACACACACCACCACTCGCTCTTTCTCAGCGTGATAGACACACACACACCTGCTGCTGCTCAGCGCTGCCTGCTTTCTGCCACTTTGACATGTCATGTGAAATTAAACACAAGCTCAAAGTCCAGTTTTGTTTAGAGGAAAACTATGATGGGTTGGATCTTGTGTGTTACAAACCCGATTCCAAAAAAGTTGGGACACTGTACAAATTGTGAATAAAAAAGGAATGCAATAATTTACAAATCTCATAAACTTATATTTTATTCACAATAGAATATAGATAACATATCAAATGTTGAAAGTGAGACATTTTGAAATGTCATGCCAAATATTGGCTCATTTTGGATTTCATGAGAGCTACACATTCCAAAAAAGTTGGGACAGGTAGCAATAAGAGGCCGGAAAAGTTAAATGTACATATAAGGAACAGCTGGAGGACCAATTTGCAACTTATTAGGTCAACTGGCAACATGATTGGGTATAAAAAGAGCCTCTCAGAGTGGCAGTGTCTCTCAGAAGTCAAGATGGGAAGAGGATCACCAATTCCCCCAATGCTGCGGCGAAAAATAGTGGAGCAACATCAGAAAAGAGTTTCTCAGAGAAAAATTGCAAAGAGTTTGAAGTTATCATCATCTACAGTGCATAATATCATCCAAAGATTCAGAGAATCTGGAACAATCTCTGTGCGTAAGGGTCAAGGCCAGAAAACCATACTGGATGCCCGTGATCTTCGGGCCCTTAGACGGCACTGCATCACATACAGGAATGGTACTGTAATGGAAATCACAACATGGGCTCAGGAATACTTCCAGAAAACATTGTCGGTGAACACAATCCACCGTGCCATTCGCCGTTGCCGGCTAAAACTCTATAGGTCAAAAAAGAAGCCATATCTAAACATGAACCAGAAGCGCAGGCGTTTTCTCTGGGCCAAGGCTCATTTAAAATGGACTGTGGCAAAGTGGAAAACTGTTCTGTGGTCAGACGAATCAAAATTTGAAGTTCTTTTTGGAAAACTGGGACGCCATGTCATCTGGACTAAAGAGGACAAGGACAACCCAAGTTGTTATCAGCGCTCAGTTCAGAAGCCTGCATCTCTGATGGTATGGGGTTGCATGAGTGCGTGTGGCATGGGCAGCTTACACATCTGGAAAGGCACCATCAATGCTGAAAGGTATATCCAAGTTCTAGAACAACATATGCTCCCATCCAGACGTCGTCTCTTTCAGGGAAGACCTTGCATTTTCCAACATGACAATGCCAGACCACATACTGCATCAATTACAACATCATGGCTGCGTAGAAGAAGGATCCGGGTACTCAAATGGCCAGCCTGCAGTCCAGATCTTTCACCCATAGAAAACATTTGGCGCATCATAAAGAGGAAGATGCGACAAAGAAGACCTAAGACAGTTGAGCAACTAGAAGCCTGTATTAGACAAGAATGGGACAACATTCCTATTCCTAAACTTGAGCAACTTGTCTCCTCAGTCCCCAGACGTTTGCAGACTGTTATAAAAAGAAGAGGGGATGCCACACAGTGGTAAACATGGGCTTTTTTGAGATGTGTTGATGCCATGAAATGTAAAATCAACTTATTTTTCCCTTAAAATGATACATTTTCTCAGTTTAAACATTTGATATGTCATCTATGTTGTATTCTGAATAAAATATTGAAATTTGAAACTTCCACATCATTGCATTCTGTTTTTATTCACAATTTGTACAGTGTCCCAACTTTTTTGGAATCGGGTTTGTACAAGAGTATATAGTTATTGTCTTATAAATTTATTTATATATATATATATATATATATATATATATATATATATATATATATATATAGATTGGAGGGGGGTCTTACAGGGGTTGGTATTACAGTATAAATATTATAATATTAATATATTATATTTTATAAATATATTTTTATAAAATGCAATATATTAATAATATACTATTTGTACTATTTAATTATGTTTACACTTGTGTGTCTTTCTTAAATATCTTTGTTTAAATATCTTTTTAAATTCATATTTCTTTTATACTTTATTATTTCATCTTATATTTTTTCAATTTTATTTATAAAAACATCTTTTTAAAAATATTTTTTTTTGCTCAGGGTCTTTTGGTATTATTATTATATTAATGTATTATATTTAATAATCTATCTATAAATCTATCTATATATGTAAGTGCGTATCTTTTTAATATCTTAGTTTAAATATCTATTTTTAATTTCATATTTATATTTGTATCATATTTTACTGTTTTATCATATATTTTATCTGTCTGTCTGTCTGTCTATCTATCCATCTATCTATATGTGTGTGTGTATATATATGTTTATGTATATATTTAAATATCTTTATTTTTGTGGAGATGTTTTGGTATATATTATATTATATTATATTATATTATATTATATTATATTATATTATATTATATTATATTATTATGTCTTTATATATATATATATATATATATATATATATATATATATATATATATATAATTTTTTATATATAATATAATATAATATATAAATTTGCATTTATATTATAATTATTTCATGTTTTATTTTTATCTTACATTTTATCTATATATATTTATGGAAATAATCTTTTTTTAATATCTTGATTTTTGAGGTATCTTTTGGTATAATATAATATAATATAATATAATATAATATAATATAATATATCCAATGAGTCCAAAATGTTGTAAAATCTCAGTTATATAAAGTAAATATTGAATGTGTGGTACATGTGATATTGTGATGTACAGTAGTTTATTGTAATCTAACGTGCTAATTATGTTGTCAGAGAGCAGTTTATGCGTTTATGATATGATATGTTTTACAGCAGTGGTTGTTACAGCGATTCCCAAGACGGATGTTGAGATGTTTTGATGCTGTAAATTCGTCGTATGGACCACTTTTATGATGCTGTTAGTCTGTTTTGGAGCTTGATGGCTGTAATCACTATAATCCTTCATTATGAGTTCTGCCTTTGAGTTTCAGAGAAGAGCAGAAGTCATCATGAGGTGAATAAATGATGACAGAAATGTATTTTGGGCTGATCTTTAACAAACGCTCTCTGAAAGCGCGTTTCATCACTCACAGATGGATAGTCTTACGCTCTTGGCTGCTGACCTTGAGTGGGTTTGCAGCAGCAGCAGTGAGCGGTCGGGGTGGATTCCTGAGGGATTGGAGCGCGTGTGCGGTTTGATTATGGGGTGAAGCGCAGACGGCCGAGGTGAAGGCATCAATGATTCAGAACTTCAGGGCTTCTCTCACTGGAGAATCACTCTGTCTGTCTGACTGCTGTTCTTCTCCTCATTCTGTCAGACCGGCCCGTGTTTCTGTCTGCCGCCTAGTTTTTCTGATGGATCTAATCACAATTACATCAATAGAACACTTCTATAGTGTAGAGCTTCTTCATTCAAAAACGTTTGGTGTAGAATGTTTTCACTGAGAAATTGCTAGCAAATTTCACAAATAATGACATAGACATTGAATTAAAGGTAAATTTCATGTAAATAAAAATCTCTAGTATTTTATAATACACTTTGTTTTATTAACAGTTTTTAAAAACACTGTTTTTGAGTTATAAAATTACAACATACTTAAATATTTAAATATAATTTAAGTGTGTTCAAAAATAATTTAAATTAGATAAGATCTAATAAGATAAATCTATATATCATAAAAATATATATATTATCATAAAATGAAATAATATAATTATAAATATATAAAATTATATTTAGCAACTTTAATGTGAAGCTGCTTTGAAACATCTGAAATGATCTTGAATATTTACATTTATGAATTTCTTTCAGAAAACAAAAGATATTTTGAAGGAAACCAAACAACATAGGACCTCGTTGACTACCGCTGTATTGACTAAAAAACAGACTTTCTGAAAATATCTTCTTTTATGTTATTCAGAATATGGCAGTTGCTTTATGAGAATGTAGTATTATGGGATGCAGAAGCTGTCCAAATCTCTGTTATGTCTCCTATTGGTTCACACTGTGACCTGACAATTTATATACACCCTATAATGTTTCTCCAGCACGTTTTCCCCTTCACACTCGGTTGCACTCACACACACACACACATCCATTAGGAACTCCGTCTGGAGCTGGACTGAAAAAATGATGGCAGATTTTCTCTCGGCGGTTTCGCTCATCCCATCATCCATCTCTCCCAACTCTCTTAATAATGAAGCAGAGACAGAGCAGCTGTCCCATCTATATCCATTTAGCCAAATTACCCCCATTCCCACAGTAAAACAGCAGCATTCATGATTCATCAGCTCTGCTGATGTAGAGGCCTGTATGGAAGAGCAACAGGCTTTGGCTGGAAAGACTTTCTTCTCATTCTTCGGATCTTGATAGTTTCAGAGACTGAATTACAGCAGAGATGCAGCTGTTTTCACAATAAATATGCTCTGTATGAAATAAGCCAACTTTTCACTCCTTAAAGCTTAATATTTGTGATTTTTCTTTTGTTCAAACAGGTTTCCATAACCTTCCATGGTCATTTAAAGAGGTGGTTTTTAAATGATTGTATCTCAGATCTATATTGTATTTATATAATGTGTATATACTATTGTAATATAATGCAAATTTAAAATTCTAATATATTTAAATAAAGTTTTAGATATTTATTTAAAATATATCTAAAAAAATTATATATATATATATATATATATATATATATATATATATATATATATATATATATATATATATATATATATATATATAATACATTATGATATATTAATGTATGTAAAAAAAGTTTGTTCTTACATATATATTCCATATGTGTATGTATATATGTAAATACGTTTATTATAGTGAATTTATGGTACAATGTTATAATTTACTCATTAAAATAATGTATTATAATAAATATTGTAATAAATTATTAGAAATTAGAATCTATTTGAATATTTTATTTATTTTATATTTATATATTTGATATATATTGTATTATATATCAAGTATATAATACAATTTATAATTGAAATAATAGAATTTAAATTCTGTCTAAAACGTGTGTGTATAATAATAATAATAAGAAGAAGAAGAATTTTTAATGTTTCAACTATATAGTTTAAATATATTGCATATATATATATATATATAGAAGTCATGATTTACATACACATTATTTACATTTAAATAAAATATGTGTGCAAATGGAAGTTCATGATTTTTTTGTCTTTGAAACAAGGGTTCCTTGAGAAAAAGTTTGCATTCGCTGCATTTAACAGATAGAGATGGACTTTCTGAGAGAAATCATGTGACCAAATATGTGATGTTCATGATAGAAATATGTGTATGACAGACTAAATCTACCAGTGACCCTCCAGTTGTCAGTCAGCAAATACCAAGTAAAGTGTGTGTGTGTGTGTGTGTGTGTGTGTGTGCGCGCGTTTCCACACATCAGAAGGTCAAATCTGAGGCGTCGCTGCCGCGGGAACAAACGGCACCCGCCGTCACACCTGTCCTCGTCTACCCGGCCTATCGCTATGACAACTTAGGGAATGCGGTCACCATAGCAACAGCTGAATCCCTAGCCTTAGCTACTTGTGAGGACCAAAAGCGAGAGAAAGACGTTGACAATGCAGCCGGTTTCATACGGTAAAGCGCAGATCTCTGAAAGCCCCATCGCACCTTTAGATTCCAGAGCTATTATTAGCAGTGCAGAGGCGACTGCTGCTATTTCAGGATGTGTTGTGTGTGTGTGTGTGTGTGTGTGTGTGTTTTTTTGTGAAGGAATGACACGTTTTGTGCTTCTTTCTGTCATTTTAAAGAAGTACGACAGCGCCTCCTTTCATAATAGCATCAGGCAGAAACGTGAATTCATTCATCGCCGGCCTAATTATCGTTAAATAGACTCATCTGTTGTTTTTTAACGGGGTTGGATGTCACATCACTTCACCATTTCAGTGCAAACGCCGTCTGGAAAATTAAAAAGAAACTTTGCTTTTCTACTCCAGAGCGGCTCTGATAATTTATTCAAGTTTCATCTGATAGTGAATGTTAGAATCACTACTATTATTGTTATGCTCAAGATTAGAGATTAACCACAAGTATTAGTCCAGAAACACACTCTACAGTGCAAGAATTTATTTTTTTTTTCTGTATTTTTGTATCGTTTTCTAGTGCAAATATCTAAACATTCTTAAATCAATGTACATTTACTTGAAACAAAATGACTTATGATATTAAGTCTTGTTTTCTGAAAAAAAAATTGTATCAAAATGTATCAAAAGAGTTTTATGCTTAAAACAAGAACAAATATCTGACAGATGGATCTGAAAAATATACTTAATTCAAAGGGAAAATAAGTATTCTTCTTGTTAATGATTTTAATATGTAAATTTTGTATTTATTTTAAGTAGACTAAAAACAATTTTAATGTGTAAATTTCATATTTTAAATAAATAACAAAATACTATTATTATTATTGTTATATTTTAGAATATATTTAAAATAAATGTATAAAATAAATATAATAAAAATAAGATATTAAGTCTTGTTTTCTGTAATATGTACATCTTATTTTTTTAGTTTTACATTTATTTTGTTATTTTGTTATTTTTTAAAATATTATTAATATTAATAATTTAATATTATTTTGTTATATATATTTTATTATTTTTTAAATAGATTAAAAATTCAAAATCTATTATTATTATTATTATTATTATTATTATTATTATTATTGTTATATATTTAAAATAAATATATACAAATATTAGAATTATAAGATATTAAGTCTTGCTTTCTGGAAAAAAAAATTGTCAAGAGTTTGTGCACAAAATAAGACCGAATATATGCCATTGGGGTCAGAAAAATAAACAAGCTTTTATTTGTTCTTGTTTCAAGCAAAAACTCACTTAATTTTGATGCATTTCTCAGAAAACGTAATATCTTACATCATCTTGCATGTCCAGTAAATATATCTTGATTTAAGAATATTTCGATATTTTTTGCTGCTTATGCAAGTACACAAATATTTATGTCCGTTTGTGCAACACACATGAACACTACAGTACCTCAGATCATGCATGTCAATAATAATGTTTTCTCTCTTGCATTGCAGACTGTTGAAATGGTTAAATGTGTTCACTGAATAGGCCTACTTTTTGATTCGGCACATATATAAATCAGTGAGACTGTGAGAGTGTGATGTCAGTGCGTTTAAAGCATTTGGGCTGAATTATTGAGATGTGAGGAGAGGCTTGGAAGCGTCTGATAGTCTATTTTTATGTGGGCCGCTGGCAGCGCGCCGAGATGAAGCGGCTTCCCCGAGCGCGAGCCGGACAGCCTGTCAGTAAATCTCTGCTCACGCGCAGGCTTTGTGTGGCGTTTGCATCGTTTTCAGCTTGTCTCCATCTGTTGTTATTTCCATGCTTTCTGCTGTCACACACACAGAATGACCTTTCATTGCTCAAATGTGCGCGTGTCTGAGGGAAACCCCTGCGTTCACTGCCAAACGCGCGCTTGTTTTTCCCCAAACCTCGTCCCTCTCGTCTTCTCGCTCGCCCTCGTTACGCCGGAGAGAGAGAGAGAGAGAGAGTCATGTGCGGTTACCATGGTTCCCCCGATATGAGAAGAAAACACAATGACAGTCTTTGTGAGACACACACAACCTTTTTATAACCTGCAGAGATACACGGAGGCTGAGAGACCCAGTGAACTGACTATGTAGGCAACATTTGAAACGGCACCGGTGAAGAATGTTCCCAAAGATAGATACCATCATGCTTCCTTATGAAATGCCCCAGTTTAGCCCAAATCTAAGATCTTTATCTTATTAATCCCAGAATGTATTGCGACAAGCTCCATGGGAAAAAATAATAAATGATGACCCTATTAAATCTGTTTTATTTTTTCCAAATTTAATTTTTTTTTTTTCCAGTTTCCACTTTTAAATTTTGAAATTTCACGTTTTAAATTTTCTGGATTCCATTTTTTCAGTTTAATTCCATTTCAATCATCACAACTCTTGGAACATTTTAGCATGGTGATGGATATGACAATGTTAATGTATTTGGTTTGGAAAACAGAAAAGTTCAAGTTTTTTAAAGTATGTTTATTTATGCACTCAATACTTGGTCGGGGCTCCTTTAGCACAAAATGTCCAGCATCAGTGAGGTGTGTCATGGAAGCGATCAGCCAATGGCACTGCTGAGGCACTATTGAGCCTTCAACTTTTCTGTATTGTTGGATCGACTGTTTATAATCTTGCTCTTGAAAATATCCCATAGATTCCATTTGGGGTTCAGGTCAGGCATGTTGGCCAGCCAATCAAGCACAGTAATATCATGGTCAGCAAACCACTTGGAAATGGTTTTGGCACTGTGGGCAGGTGCTAAAGTCCTGCTGGAAAAGGAAATCAGCATCTCCATAAAGCTTGTCAGCAGATGGAAGCATAAAGTGCTCCAAAATCTCCTGGTAGACGGCTGCATTGACTTTGGACTTGATAAAACACAATGGACCAACACCAGCAGATGTCACGGCACCCCAAATCATCACTGACTTCGGAAACTTCACACTGGACTTAAAGCAGCTTGGATTCTGTGCCTCTCCAGTCTTCCTCCAGACCTTGATTTCCAAATGAAATGCAAAATTTACTTTTATCTGAAAAGAGGACTTTGGACCACTGAGCAACAGTCCAGTTTTTTTTCTCTTTAGCCCAGGTAAAATGCTTCTGATGTTGTTTCTGTTTCAGAAGTGGCTTGGTAGCCCTTTTCCTGAAGACGTCTGAGTGTGGTTCCTCTTGATGCACTCCAGCTTCAGTCCACTCCTTCTGAAGCTCTCCCAAGTGTTTGAATCGGCTTTGCTTGACAGTATTCTCAAACTTGCGGTCATCCCTGTTGCTTGTGCACCTTTTCCTACCCAAATTCTTCCTTCCAGTCAACTTTACATTTAATATGCTTTGATACAGCACTCTGTGAATGGCAACCCCTTTCAGTAATGACCTTCTGTGACTTACCCTCTTTGTGGAGGGTGTCAACGATTGTCTTCTGGACCATTGCCAAGTTAGCAGTCTCTTCCCCATTATTGTGGTTTCAAAGAACAAGAGATACCTGGAATTTATACTGTAGGGATGGTCATTTAATGAAACTAAAATATAAATATTCTAATATTTTGAGATTTCATCAAAGTTAAAACAAAACAACTTTTGAAATATTTCACTTTACATGTAATGAATCTAGAATATATGAAAGTTTCACTTTTTGAACTAAGTTACAAAAAAAGAGAACATTTTCACGATATTCTAATTTTTTGAGATGCACCTGTATATAATCAAAAAACAGCGTTAACAATTTAATTTATTACTGTTTAAATTTAGGGTTTTTTTGTATTTATATTTTTATATTAGTATTAAATTATCAAAAAAAAACAAATACATTATCAAAAATTTTGGTCGGCAAATGAAGGCAGAAAACCTCAATAATTCAATTCCTTAGACTGTGTAATATTTAATATATAAATAGTGCATTAAATATATAAAAAGTCAGGATTAACTTAATAAAGAAAATAAAATAATGTATTCATTTTTATACTTATTATAATATCATTTTATCCTGCTGAAGTCAGAATAAGAATGCTCCCTTATAAGACAACAAGACAATTACAAGTTTTTAAACAGAGCCTCTCCTTCTCTGTGTCTTTAAAGTGCACATGAGATCAGGAATGTGTATTATAAAATTAAAATGGTTTAGAAATTGATTTCATGTTGGATAATTCATAAGTGCACATAAAAAAATAAATGTCAATCAGCAGCGAAAATAGCTGTTTGTAATGAATGTGCATGTGTATTTGCGCCTGCTCTCGTGTCTCTCAGATGAGCTTGTGTAACATGCAAGAAACCACAGTAATGCAAATCAATTAGTAATCACATTAATTACTCCCTTATCACAGCGTGTTTGAATCAGCCAATCAAGCATCCTCTGTGCTCTCTGAACATTTATACAGCATCTCCTCTTGGACTCAAGCAAATGTTGATTAAAGAGAGGGAAAGTAGCCACTTTCTGTCAGATGATGCTGTCTGATGTCACGCTGCTCATGCCAAACGCCTCAGGATGCAAATCAAGGGGTTTTGTTGCCAAATGCGGTTTTATTGCTTTTTATTGTTTTATATTGTATTACTAATATTATACTAATATTTTATATATATATATATATATATATATATATATATATATATATATATATATATATATATATATATTGTGACGAGTCAGCTGCCTCCCCCCCTTATTATCAGCAGCACCCCGTCCCTTAATCGCCGCCCTTCACCAGGCTCCCGACGGGAGTGGGTGTGTGAGAGAGGAGGGGCGCTTAAACAGCCAGGTCTGGCGGCGTGTGATGAGGCGCACCTGAAGGGAATGAAGCCTTATCACCGCCGCTGTTAAATGCCGAGCGCGCCTCTCCTCGAGAGACCGGTCTCTTCCCCGTGCATGCACGCTGGTGTCCTCGTGGGTCCAGGAAGGGAGCGTAGAGGGATTCCCGCGCCGCCAGAGACGTGAGCTGCCGGACCCGCGGTCCGGACGAAGCCGCACCCGCTACGCGGCTGACGGGCCAGGATGCCGGGCCGTTCTTTCCCCTCTAGCGCCGTGGGCCAAGAAGGACGAAGAGGAGCTGAACCAAGCCGCCGCCCTTCGCGCCCCGGACCAAAGAGGGGAGCGCGTGCGGCCGCCGGACTCCGCCCCTTACCTGGACCCTTCCTTCCAGAACACTGCCCCTCCTTCACGAACCTCGCAGCACGACGAGGACACCAGATCCCCTGTTCATTTTGGACACTCTTTTCCCCTTTTGGACACGTTATTTTTATTATTTGTGTTTAATAAAAGCCTCTCCGAGGCCTGACGCCACACCCACTGTGTCTGTTGTTGGCTCCTCCCGTCACAATATATAGTATATTAATAAAATTATAATATTAATATTATTTTAGAATAACAATAGTATATTATTAATGATTGAATATTAATATTAGTACTATTTATTATTGTTGTTGTTGTGCAATAACATCCACCAATTGATTGATCCTAAGACCAAGAATGAAAAATAAATGTATATTATTTTTTAAAACAAATATATTATAAAAATTACATTTTCCCCAGCTAAATACATAAATGTTACTTATTATTATTATTATTATTATTAGTAGTAGTAGTAGTAGTAATATTTATTTTAGAGTAAAAATATATTATTAATGATTTTATTATTGACATTAAAATGTATTGTTAATACAATTAATATTATTATTATTAATTGTATTATTAATATTATATTCCATATTAAGCATTTGAATTTGGAAAAAAAGAAAAATGAATTTATTATTATTATTATTATTATTATTATTATTATTATTATATTTTCCTCTAGATTTCGTTGTAATTTAGTTTTTAATAAACTTGACATTGACATGAATCAAATTTTTTTTTTTAATTTTTAGGCTTTGGTTTTTCAGTCCATGTGTGTTTGCTTTGAGTCCGTCTGTATTGTAGTGCTGCTGCCGACGGGTTTGTGTTTTTCTCGTATGACATTTCATGGCAGGTGTGTCTGTCATTAGCGTGGGAATCCTGCAGTGAGACACACACATGATCAGGACATCTGTCATTACCTGCAGCAGGACTGTGTGTGTTTGTGTGATCTGAGCATACAGTAGGAAGCACCAGGCCTGTGACGTCAGCGACACGCCGTTTACGAGGAGGAGTGATAAACAGATGGCTGATGCCACCGCGGGACACACAAATCATATCAGACGACAGAATCTGTCACACATACAGGAGATGTGTTTGTATTAGGTGTCAAAAGAAGTGATTTAATGGAAAGCGGGAAATAATGGATAACGTCACATTCAGTTGGGTTGCTTTTCTGGCTGTGTGCAAATACATAACAGTATAACCTGATTCATGAGCAGTTGATTCTTATGAGTCGATTCTTTTAATGAATCAATCACACACTCAAGACAAGTTGGTGAATCTGATCAATGGTTTTGATTGATTCATTAACTGAATTATGGTGTAACTCACTTGACTGACTGGATGTCGCAAGGTGCAAAGATGAAAAGTAGTTTATTGTAATGATTTATTTTAAACAAACGCTGATGGTGGCTTGTTTGAAGTCTTTTAAAAAGATTGAAGGTCAAAGGGTTTAAGTATTGCTGTAGTTTAAAAAGCTTGAAGTTTTGAGTGTTTTTAGATTGAAGTATTTTCAAAAAAACGTGAAGTTTGAAAGTTAACCATTTTTAAAATTGAATTTAAGTTTGAAGGTTTTAAGTATTTTTTAAGATTGAAATAGTTTGAAAAGCTTGAGGTTTGAAGTTTCTATGTATTTTTAGATTTACATAGTTTAAAAAGCTTAATGTTTTAAGATTAAAAAAAAGCTTGAAGTTTAAAAGTTAAGTGTTTTAGATTAAAATGTGTTTAAAAAGCTTTAAGTTTGTATGCTTTTGAAGAATGACAGTTTAAAAAAGTTTTAAGGTTTTAAGTATTTTAAAAATTTAAGTAGATTTAAAAGCTTAAAGTTTAAAGGTTTTAAATTCTTTTTAAGTTTAAAGTAGTTTTATAGAGCTTTAAGTTTGAAGATTTTAATTTTAGATTTAATATTTTTAAAAAGCTTGAAGTTTAAAAGTTTTAAGTATTTTAAGATTAAAGTAGACTTAAGAGATTCAAGTTTGAAGGTTTTAAAGTATTTTTAGATTAAAGTATTTTTAAAAGCTTGATGTGAAAGTTAAGTATTTTTAGAATGAAATAGTTTAAAAAGCTTTGAAGAGTTGAAAAGTTTAAAGGTTTTTAAGTATTTTTTTTTAGTTTGACAGTTTAAAAACTTTTAAGTATTTTTAGATTGAAGTATTTTTATAAAAGCTTGAAATTTGAAAGTTTTAAGTATTTTAAGATTACTTTCAAATGCTTTAAGTTTGAAGGCTGTATTTTTTTTTTCCAAAAAATGAAGTAGTTTAAGGAACTTGAAGGTGTAAGGTTTTAAGTTTTTCAACGATTTAAGTAAATTTAACAGCTTGACGTTTAAAGGTTTTTAAGTATTTTAAAGATTTAAGTAGTTTTAAGAGATGAAGTTTGAAGATTTGTAGTATTTTTTTAAGATTGAAGTAGTTTAGAAAGTTTGAAGCTCAAAGTTTTATATATTTTAAGCTTGAAATTTGAAGGTTTTAAAGTCATTTAATGTGTAAGATAAGGTGAGTGAGTGATGAATTCAGTCTGTGTAATATTATGACATGATCTCATTACCTTCCTTGCTTGCTTGTCCTGCATTATTTACAAAATAAATATGGTTATTTTGCATTTTTTAATCTAATTTAGTGTAACTTTTGACTGTCTGATTATATTTCTTCTGGTATATTCGTCACTCTTTATTGTATTGTGGGATATTATTAGGCAATATAAATATGGGAGTATTTTAGGCAATGTGCTCTGATTGTACACTCCAAATTTTGGCTAATGTCATCCAGGTAATCGAGCAGTATTTTGCCAGTCTCAGTATACCGTATGTATTTGTTTGCGTGTGAAACCAAGTGCCTCCGTTTGCAGTTTCTCTCTCTCCTTTCTGCCGTCGGCTCAATCACACAATCATGATCTCAGCATGACGATGATGAACTCTGTGTGTGTGAGAGAGAAATACATTTAAAGATGCTCTAGTTTCAAAGAGAGCCCTGAAAACTTGATATGACGTTGTGATGTGACTGTAATGGAGTTCAGATCCCTTCGGTCCGACTGTCAGAAGCCCATTGCGCTTTACTGAGACAGCATGAAATGAATTAAACAGCACAGAAGAGGAGGCGACTATTTATAATGCACAAAACTCAAAACCAGATTGCATGCTTAGATATTAACACACACAGGCTCTGTTCAGAAACATACTGAGCTGCCTACAAAAACTGCTTTTAAAAGCATTCAAATTGACCATTTTATGCAATATACGTGTGTGCTGTCTGTTTTTCCATTACTATAAATATACAGTAATTCACTGAGCACAAAATAATAATAAGTGATGGATAAAAATGCATCATTTTCTCCAATATTTTTGTGCACTAGACATTTTTATGCTTTTTAAAGCAACTTCTTGATAGCTTAGTAAGATGCTGTTTTGGCCACGTGACCTGCAATTCCATGATGCTTCTGTGAAAAATGCTGGAATCAGGAATAAAGTGAGTATATTGCATAAATCAAATACATTTTTAATATATAATTTTTCAGTTTTTCATCTGAAACGTGCTGCAACATATTCCGTATAAGTGACTTATGTAATGCAGTTAACATTAATCATGCAAAATGCACACATTTTGATTTGTCCTGAATTAAAATACATGTTTATAGTGTTTATAATGCTTGTAATAGATAGATAGATAGATAGATAGATAGATTATGGAAAATGATAAAATATGGAAAATATTTTTTATAGTTCTTTTATTGAAAAAAGGATATTATTTTAAAAATGTCACATTAATTTTTTTAATTGATTAATCCTTTTTTTAATAAAAGAACAATAATTATATTTTGAATAATTTTTATTTAATTTTTTATTTTATATTTATTAGTTTAAAAGTTAAAATTATTTTTAATGAATTAGATTTAATTTAATTTTTTTTTAAATAAATATTATTTAAAAATTTATCATTATTTCAGAATGTAATAATAAAATGTGACGTATACACTCATGCAACTTATTTTCCAGAAAAATTTCAGGGAAAAAAAAAATCTATAAAAGAACAGTAATTCTGTTTAATTATTGTTCTTTTGTTGCAATCTTTTTTAAATATTATTTCATATATGTAAATAGATATAAGATATAAATATGATCTATATAGATATATATTGTTTTTTCTTTTCTTTAAAAAATAAATCTCTATAAAAACCTTTGAGACTTAAGTCTCCACATGAGCAGCACTACAGTATTTGTGAGTCATGTGGAGTTGTTGTCCATGTAGAGCGTTCTAAATCCGTCTCTTATGAGCTTTTACTCCTGTTAGGATGCTGCCTTAGAAGGCCGCCGCCGGTGCAGCTCACTCATTTTTGGAGCAGATCCACAGACACAGGTTTTGTGTGTGTGTGTGTGTGTGTGTGTGTGACCTACATAAGCAGTTGCGTGCCGGCAGCGAGTTTGAGTGTGAATGGTGTGAAATGATCCTGCTCTGCTGCTGTAGGGGACGAGGACACACCTGTAGACGTGATTCACACACAGACACACACGTCTAGTGAAGCCAAGCCATTAGCGCTTCTGATACGCTTCCACCCTTCGTGTGACATTCATGGTTTTCCCACCACAGGGCCGTCACACAAACCCTCATACGAGCGTGAACCACTCACAGTGCATTAGTCAGATAATAACAAACTAGCTGTCAGCAACTGTGTGTGTGTGACTGTCAGTGATAATATTTGAGTGATGGTGAATCACAGCACTTAAGCTTCGCAAATAAAGCCGTGACAGGACTTGATTCTGATCTCAAATCACTACATGACACGCTTCATCTGTATTCAGAGCTGTTTATGTTCAGAGTCTAGTACAGAGTTCACTAGTCTACTACATACTTAAACAGTATTTTAAACAGTATTATTTTAAACAGTATTATTGTTGTCAGATGACCTCTTTATGCAAATTTCAGTGTGCAGATTTTCTGAATGCATGAATTAAACTTTATTTATTTATTTCTGAAGTACATAGGCACCATTCACGTGAGACATATAAAGTTTACAGTAGACAGTCTCTGTTTGCAAAAAAATCTGCATATTATGCACATTATAAACACTATATACTGCAGAAATAGTAGGAGTAGTGTGCTAGTAGTGTAGTCTAGGCTTGGTAATAATAGCATTATATTACAGTGCCCACAATTAATAAGTGAATTGAAAGCACTTGACAAAAAAACAAACAAAAAAATAAAAAAATAAATAATGCAAATAAATTATGCAAACATTTTTGTCCATTTCACAAAAGGAATTTTGTTTTTTTTCTCATATTTAACTATTGTTTCATGTGCAGCATCATGTACAGTCTCTTGCTGAAATGATTGCATGTAGGCCTATGCCTGTTCAGTATGTATGTACATGGATATAACCCTTAATTAATTATACGTATGCATCACAAAACACACACACACGTGCACATATATGTGTGTGTATGAATAATTAAATGCATTACAAAAATTTTTATTTGTTTTTTTAGTCGTGTGTGTGTGTGTGTGTGTGTGTGTGTGTGTGTGTATATATATATATATATATATATATATATATATATATATATATATATATATATATAGTCATGGCCAAAAATATCGGCACCCTTGATCAAAGAAGGCTGTGAAAATTAATCTGCATTGTTAATCCTTTTGATCTTTTATTTAAAAAAGTCACAAAAATCTAACCTTTCATTGGATAATAAGAATTTAAAATGGGGGGGAAATATCATTATGAAATAAATGTTTTTCTCTAATACATGTTGGACGCACTTATTGGTACCCATAGAAATTCTTATGAGTAAAATATGTCTGAAGTATATTCCCATTCATATTCACAATTTTGAGCACTCCAGGGTGATTATGAACATGAAATTATCCAGCTATGGCTTCCTGTTTCAAAAAATATAAATAGGAGTGAAAACAAAGCCCAAATTCCCTTAATCATCCATCACAATGAAAAACAAAGAATATATTTCTGATGTGCAGCAAAAGATAATTGAGCTTCACAAATTAGTGAAGTGGCTTTAAGAAAAGTGCTAGATCAGTGAAAATTCCCATTTCCACCATCAGGGCAATAATTAAGAATTTTCAATCAACATAAAATGTTAGGAAACTGCCTGGAAGAGGACGTGTGTTTATATCGTCCTAATGTACGGTGAGAAGAAGAGTTTGAGTGGCTAAAGACTCTCCAAGGACCACAGCTGGAGAATTGCAGAAAATAGTTTAGTCTCGGGGTCAGAAAACCTTAAAAAAAAATTGTCAAACAGCACCTACATCACCACATGTTGTTTGGGAGGGTTTCAAGAAAAATTCTCCTAGCTCATCCAAAAACAAACTCCAGCATATTCAGTTATCAGACACGACTGGAACTTCAGATTAACTAAAAAATGAGCTTTTTGGCAGCAAACACTCAAGATGGGTTTGGTGAACACAGGGATAAAAAGACCCCCATGTGTACAATGAAATATACTGCTGTGTTTTTGATGTTGTGGGCCTATATTTCTACTGGAGGTCCTGGGCATCTTGTTTAGACACATGGCATCATGGATTCTATCAAATACCAACAGATAAAAAATCAATAAGTGACTGACTCTGTTAGAAATCTTATAATGGGTCATGTTTGGATCTTCCAACTGTACAATAATCCAAACACAAACCTCAAAAACAACACAAAAATCGGTCACTGAGCACAAAACCAAGCTTCTGCTGGCCATTCCAGTCCTCTGACCTGAACCCTGTAGAAAATGAGTGAGGTGAACTGAAGAGAAGAAGCACCAACATGGAGCTGGGAATCTAAAGGGTCTGGAGTGATTCTGGATGAAGGAATGGTCTCTGATCTCTTGTCAGGTGTTCTCTAACCTCATCAGGCATTATAGGAGAAAATTTAGAGCTGTTAAACTGGCAAATGGAGGTTTCAAAAAGTACTGAATAAAAGGGTGCCGTTAATTGTGGCCAATGTGTATTAAAGAAAAACATTTATTTCATAATATTTCCCCCCATTTTAAATTCTTATCCAATGAAAGGTTAGATTTTTGTGAATTTTTTTTTTAAATAAAAGATCAAAAGGATTAACAATGCAGATTAATTTTCACAGCCTTCTTTGATCATATTTACCAAGGGTGCCGACATTTTTGGCCATGATTATACATATATACAGTAGTGTGAAAAATTGTTTGCCCCCTTCCTGATTTTAAATTTTTTTGCTTGTTTGTCACACTTTGTTTCAGATCATCAAACTAATTTAAATATTAATCAAAGATAACACAAGTAAACACAACATGCAGTTTTTAAATGAAGTTTTTTATTATGAAGGGAAAACAAAATCCAAACCCACATGGCCCTGTGTGAAAAAGTGCTTGCCACCTCCTATTAAATCGTGAAAGAACTGTGATTAACCACATTATTTTAGAAAGCTGAGTTAAATTTCACTAGCCAAACCCAGGCCTGATTACTGCCAGACCTGTTGAATCAAGAAATCACTTAAACAGAACCTGTCTGACAAAGTGAAGCATGTTTAAAGAGCAACACATCATTCTGCGATCTTAAGAAATTCATAAACAGATGAGAAACAAAATAGTTTACATGTATCAGTCTGGAAAGGGTTATAAAGCCGTTTATAAGGCTTTGGGACTCCAGCAAACCATGGTCAGAGCCATTATCCACAAATGGAGAAAACTTGGAACAGTGGTGAACCTTCCCAAAATTACTCCAAGAGCACAAAGACGACTCATCCAGGAGGTCATAAAAAAACCCAGAACAACATCTAAAGAACTGCAGGCCTCACTTGCCTCAATTAAGGTCAGTGTTCATGATTCAACAATAAGAAAAAGACAGGGCAAAAACAGCATCCATGGGACAGTTCCAAGGCAAAAGCCATTGCTGACCTAAAAGAACACAAAGGCTTGTCTCATATTTGCCAAAAGATGTCTTGATGATCCCCAAGACTTTTGGGCAAATATTCTGTGGACTGATGCGACAAAAGTTGAACTTTTTGGAAGGTGTGTGTCCCATTACATCTGGCATAAAACCAACACAGCATTTCATTAAAAGAACATCATACCAACAGTAAAATATGGTGGTGGTAGTGTGATGGTCTGAGGCTGCTTTGCAGCTTCAGCACCTGGATGACTTGCCATAACTGATGGAACCATGAATTCTGCACTCTATCAGAAAATCCTGAAGGAGAACGTCCAGCCATCAGTTTGTGACCTCAAGCTCAATTGCACTTGGGTTCTACAGCAGGACAATGATTCCAAACACAGCAGCAAGTCCACCTCTGAATGTCTCAAGAAAAACATAATTAAGGTTTTGGAGTGGCCAAATCAAAGTCTGGACTTAAATCCAATTGAAATGCTGTGGCATGTCCATTCATGCTCGAAAACCCTCCAATGTGGCTGAATTAAAACAATTCTGCAAAGATGAGTGGGCCAAAATTCCTCCACAGCGCTGTAACAGACTCATTGCAAGTTATCGCAAACGCTTGATTGCAGTTGTTGCTGCTAAGGGTGGCCCAACCAGTTATTAGGTTTAGGGGGGCAAGCACTTTTTCACACAGGGCCATGTGGGTTTGTATTTTGTTTTCCCTTCATAATAAAAAACTTCATTTAAAAAATGCATGTTGTGTTTACTTGTGTTATCTTTGAATAATATTTAAATTGATTGATGATCTGAAACATTAAAGTGTGACAAATATGCAAAAAAATAAAAAATCAGGAAGGGGGCAAACATTTTTTCACACCACTGTATGTATGTGTGTGTGTATATATATATATATATATATATATATATATATATATATATATATATATATATAATATACACACATAGCATTATTTGTTTGCATTATTTATTCACTTATGCATTACAAAAACTTAAATTTTTAAACAAATATCAATTATGTTTTTTAGTCATGCATGTATATAGGGTTTTATATATGTATATATATATATATATATATATGTGTATATGTGTATATATATATATATATATATATTAGTATTATTTATTTGCATTATTTATTTATTTATTTATTTACTTTTTCACAAAGAAATTTAGCTGTCTGATTTTGTATTCCTTAGGCTATATTTTCATTTTGGGTGTTTAATGCCAAGAATGTCCCACCACGTGGAGTTATAACAATGAAATATATGAAAAAAAGTTGGCCATGAGTAGCTGTTGTTATTTTGTGATATAAAACATCTACCGTGTTGCCGTTCCAGCTGAGCAGTAGCTGTGTTTTATTTACTCGCCAAGTGTTAATTCTGGCCCTTGATTATTCTTCTCAGCTGATCTGTGTGTGTGTGTCTGTGTGTCTGACACACCAGGGTCTTGTTGCTGTGGAGCTTTTCCTGACACTGTTGCCTGGGAGACAGTGGTGTATATTTGATCCTGAGAGACTCATCACAGCTGACCATCAGTCAGTCGCACGCAAACAAACACACAACTTCTGAATAAAACACACAACTTTCCCTTATTAGCATCTGAAGCTGTCAGGAAGACACACACACAGGGAGTACGTGAAGAGTGCACGTTTGATCCGTTTCCCACAGACTTACATCAGGAGGAGTTTAAAGACTCCTGATCAGCACAGAAATCACTGCTTTTCACAAGCACTCTGCAGTAGAGCTCAACTCCTTCAGAATGGTTTTTCTGTCATGTGGGATGTTTCCAAAATCACTATTTTATTTTCCAGGTGTTCTAATCTGTCCAGCTGTGTCTTTTGTGAACTAAATAGTGTTGCTTCTAGGCAGCTGTTTTTTTTTTTTTTTTTTGTTTGTTTGTTTTTTTTTTTGTTTTTTTGCGTATTGAGCTGCTTGTTTCTGTCTGCAGTCTGCATGGGCTGTTACCTTCTGAGGAAGCGTCTTAACTAAAATAAAACCTCAGAAGTGACTGATTCAATAAAATGCTGCTCATGGTGTAGCAACTAAACTACTAAACAAAGTATTTTTAATTGGATTTCTATCTGCCATCTTCAATGGAAATGTTCACAGAGCTCATTGCAGTGCATTCTGGGATTGTCTTGCCAGTGCAAGGACACATATATTGATTTTATGAAATAAACCTCATTTTAGCCCAGGCCTGTCAAGAAATTTCTGGGTCATGTTTCAGCCAAAAATCTAATTAAATTATATATCAGGAATTTATATATATATATGTGTGTGTGTGTGTGTGTGTGTGTATATGTGTGTGTGTGTGTGTGTGTGTGTGTGTGTATATATATATATATATATATATATATATAAATTCCTGATATGTGTAATATATATATATATATATATATATATATATATATATATAATATATGTATATGTAATGCTTGCATATAATTTATTATATATTCTCTATCAGAGATTTTTACACATTTAATTATTTAATAACACATTTAATTATTTAAAACATAATATTTATATATGCATGATGTTACAGGTTTATTTTTTATATAAACAGTGATATAATATTTTAATTTTTTAAATTATTTATTATAATATAATGAATTCTAATTGTAATTATAATTATTAATTAATAATAAAATTATTATTATTTATTAAGTATTTGTTATAATAACCACATTTTTATAGTAATTTGAATTTATATATATGTAGTCTTTTCTATTATGTGTAGTCTGCTCTCAAACCTATAACATCATGCATGCATAAATAGAATTTTTAAAACATATTTTATATGTTATAAAATAATTAAATATTTAAAAATCTCTGATGTAGAATTTTTAAATGTGTGTATTATGCATTACAAAAAAACATTGTTTTTGAAACAGTTGGGCAAAAAAAAAAACACTTGCATCGTATTCCTTTAATTGCATGCATACATTAGAAACAAAAACTTGAAAAGTATAATTTATAATAAATATATAACTTATCTATTTATTTATTCATTTATTAAATGGAAGGTTACTTGAGACTTTTTAGCTCATAATATAATGTTGTTTTAAATGTTATTAAACCTACATTTATTTGTCACATTCATAAACATGTGGCCTGCTGTAGGTGAGCAGTTCGCTAGGTTTTAGGATCAGAGCAAATGAAGCGCTGTTAGTGTACAAATGAAATGCATTCTGTGGGCTTCAGGCTGCTTGTTTAATGAATTCACAGGGCACAAAGCGAGGTTAGAGCGGATCTGATCTCACAGCCAAACCCCACATTAACCAGCACAGCGGCAGCAGGGTTCACGGGAGAGTACTGACGCCTGCGCTGGATGACAAGATCATTAGATACCTCTTACACGCGTCCTGCACGCGCTCCACACCAAACAAAGAGCCTGTTACAGTGTGTTCATTGTCCTGATGGTTTCTGCTGGCTTTGTGGTGATTACAGCCCTCCAGACGACTTAAAGCCTCATTAGGATGCTAAAACAAAGACGAGAGACAGGCTTCTTTGAGACGCTTTCTAGAGGGGACAGGCCGTCCTGCGATCACGTCTTTTCACATTCACCAGCCGCTGTTGCCTTTAGCAATACCCTGACTGATTCATTATTCTAGTGCTTTTGTAGCAGTTGCACATCACCAGTTTCATGCATATATATAAATGTATATAATTATTGTTGTTTTATATAATTGAGATTTTAGATGTACAACAGCATATATATATATATATATATATGTAGGTATAATTTGTCTGATTATTAACATATTAGTCAAATTATTAACATATTACTTGTATAATAGAGTTGTTTGCATAAAAAAATAAACAAACCTGTTATCATTTTAAAATATTTATAAATGTCATTAACCCTCTATAGCGTAGCGTTGCCCTCAGGCAACGGAAAGTTTTTCTTATGCCCCATGTTCATTACATGTTTTCTTTAATGATTGCAACCAATTAAAATGTTTGAAAAGTATCAAAGAACAGTCCAATAAGGTGTGGGAGTCACTATCAAGCA